>JAJLYE010000006.1:49566-75189 GCA_030571715.1 Grigorovia jiainica (nom. inval.) | reverse complement strand
ATATTCTTTAAATCAAAAATCAATATCAAATTTTTTCAATGTTAAGAATCATTTTGGTAAAAATAAAAGATCATCTAATAATAATGCAAATAATGATGATGATAATGATGAAGTATTAGTGGATGATAATGATGAATTTAATAATTCAAATTTATCATTTCATGATATTCAAAAATTTGGTTTTAAAAATGGTGATAAATTAAATGTTACATCAGATTCAACACCATTAATTCCAACTTTAATGACTAAAAAAACTGATAATATGAATAATATTGAATATAGAAAATATTTAACAACACAAAAGAAAAATGCTTTAAATGCAATGAATAATATGAATAAACAAAATCAACAAAATCAACAAAATCAACAAAATAGAACAATGTCATTACAAACTGGTTCATTTAATCCAAATAACATGAATATGAATATGAATATGAATACAAATATGAATATGAATATGAATACAAATATGAATATGAATATGAATACAAATATGAATAATAGAATGTTACCAAATCAACAACAAAGAACAAATGGTATGAATAATCAATTTAATTCAAATGATAGAACAATGTCGTTACAAACAAATAATGTACAAAATAGAATGAATACAATGCCACATAGTAATAATCCATTCCAAAATAATATGAATATGAATATGAATAATAACAATAATATGAATATGAATAATAACAATAATATGAATCAACAAAGACCACCATATCATACAATGTCTTTACAAGGTCCAAGACCACAACAGCAACAACAGCAACAACAGCAACAATTCAGACCAGATATGATTTCACAACAAGGACCAATGAAACAACAATACCCAACAAATAATCTAACTTCATCCAATAATAATTCTAAGAACGAACTTGATTCAAATGTAAATAACCAATATAATAATACAATTAATAAAAATGAAATTGAAATTGATGCTAATGACGATGACGATGAAGACTTCAATTTTGATTCATCAAAGACAACAATTACAAACAGTATCGATCAATACGGAATGAAAAACCCAATTAATACTGATACCAATAAACCGAAATTAAATATAATTAAATTAGGTGCACCACAACAAGAGGAGATAATTCAAAGAGAATTAAAAGAACAACAATTATATAAACAACAACAACAACACCAACAAGGACAATCACCTACAAAATCACAATTTAATGAAATTGAAAATATTCCTACCACCATAATTGAAAATAATGATCCAGAACCAATGAGACCAGCCAGTTTATTAGAAAATGGATTACAATCGTTAAATTTAAATCGTAATAATAATATAAGTCATGACGATAGAGACATTAACAATGGCCTTAATAAAGAAAATACTGATAATAATCGTAACATTAGATCATCTGTGGTCACTAACGTCTCTACATTTAGTAATTCACCAGTGAAGATAAATAAACCTAAACAAGAATTAATTTATAAATTAGCCAATGATACAGACTCCAAGGCATTTGTCACCGCTGAAGAATTCCATCACGATATAGATGACGATCTTAATGGTAATTTATTTGATAATGAAATTAATAAATTACAAGAACAAAGGGAAAGTGATCAAGAGAAACAAGAGAAAGAAGACAGAATGGCAATCATTGAACAATCTAAAATGGAAAATGATCCAAGATTAGTGGCTCGTGCATCGAAACGTATTTCCATTTATAAAAATAAAAGTTCTTATAATTCAAATGAATCATTAAATTCTAAGACACAATCCTCTAGTACATTAAAGATTGACAATTCAAATAATGGTGTTCCAAAAAATGAAAATGGTATTGTTAGTGGTAATAGTAATGACATTTTAGATACTGTCAATGGACCTGATACAAGTATCGATGAAAACAATGATACTAGTATTGATGACACTAATGATATCACTATTAGAAACGATGACTCGCCAATAAGGAAAGTTGAACCTGAAGAGAATTCAATCAATGGTGTGGAATATCAAGATGTTATCGGCGTAAAGAGAAAGGAATTAATAATCACAAAGGAACAATTGAATATAATTGATGAAAATAAAAATTTAATGAATGAATTGACACTTGTATCAGCAGAATTAGCTGAGTCAATTAAGAGAGAAACTATAATATTAGAAAAATATCAAAATTTAAAGGAACATAGTGCTAATACATCCCATGATGCATTAAATAACAAATTAAACAATAATTTTAATGAATTTCGTTCTAAGAGATTATCATCATTATCCTCCACCGCATCTTTGGATGATTTTGAAGATGAATTAAGGAAAAAATCAGATAAGATTGTTGAATTAATTCAACAATTGAACGAGGAAAGAATGAAAAGATTCATAGCGGAAGAACAAGTTTTATTAAGGGACAATGGTATGAAACCCAATACATTAGATTTAGTTTATAAAATTAAAGATTTACAGACAATAATTCAAGAGAAGGACTCTATGTTGAACAATTTGCGTTTTGGTAGTGATAAAATTGAATCCAATAATTAATTCGTGTATATATTTATTTATTTAATTATTTATTTATTTAGTACATAGTAAGACATTTAATACTCAGAAATAGATTACCTAAATGGGTATATTATATCTTCTTGAAATTAATTGACTTTGAATTTAAGAGATTAAGTCCAGGAACTTAAGTGCTTAAGTTTTCAAATTTTTGAAAAGTTGGAATTTCAATATTAATAGTTACTGTAGTAAACTTTTCTTGATTGCCACCGTTTGTTTTAAATTTAAAGTACCTCTACATATAATCAAAAGTGTAACAAATAGAAACAAAAAAAAAATAATAAACTTATTATAATAACTATGAATTTACCTAAGGTAGTATTCATTATAGTAAATTTCGTTAAATATACCTTCCGTAACAAGATGTTTAGAATAGTTAAGTAGTTGACGAGTATTGAAATACTTTAACCACCAAATAAATACTTCGTAAAGCTTTTCTCTTTTTTTTAAATGTAACTTAATTATTAATTAAACATAGGCCTCCGATTGATCTGCAATAGTGGCTCTTAATGCAGCAACATGACTGTTTCCACATAAGTTCAATAAAACCGCTACGCCTCGTTATGCTCAATGTGCGGCCTGTAAGTCAGTTTATTATAATTAATCAATGAGACTTATAAATAATGATGAAATTTTTCCTTAAAACATCACGTGCCTAAAAAAACAATTTTTTCAGAAAATTATAAAATTTTTTTTTTGTTAAATGTTGTTAATTTCCAAACAATTTCATATCCAAGTTCTCTAGTATTTTTTAAAAGAAGTGGGCCAATTATTGAATTGGGTTAATCCATAACCCATCGTAACAATAACTTTCAGTTACAATACAATATAAGGTAGTTAATAGAAAAAATTTGTACTTTTAATATAAAAGGATTTTATCCTTCTAAAAAGGATGCCAAACCCCGTTGGAAAAAACGTTCTGCAGTAAGGTAATGGCTTATAGATTTCAAAGTTTGATGAATGAACGACTCTTCATTTGCATGCTCATCCTTCAAATTGTATCTATTGTCATTGAAAATTGCTTCAAGTCTACTAAAACTTCTTTTACTGGAAACAGGAATCATATTTAACGAAGCAATGTATCTAAGGACATTCGGTAGAATTTGATGATTGGTTTTTTTCAAGTAAGCGGTCACAATAGAAAGGGATACCATATTAACGAAATTAAATTCAATTGAACTTATGCTACTAGAAGTCTCTTTTCTCATTTTTAGTTCAAATTTTAATTTATTTTTCTCAATGTATATCACGTTTAATTTTTGGCTAACTTCTTGTGCAATTGAAACAAAATTTTCTTTTCAAAATGCATTAAACCCCTTCAGTTCAGTGGTAAGTTGATTTTTGATAACAAGTTTCACCTTTTCTTCAGCATTCAATCTTCTACCATCTGATAATAATGGAAATTGAGTTTGTTTCATATACATACTTTCTCTAAAAACCTGGTCGTCTGTCTCTTTATCTATCTCCTGTGTGACATCATTTTTGTTTTCAATGATGCCACAATTAAGTATCATAAATACCATCTCGCATAAAATGTCTGTGGTATTTACCATGAAAGCAGCACCAGCTTTATCAACCGCTTTAAAGTTATAATGGAAAAGTCATGCAGCAAACAACATTTCTTGTGGTTTGTCAAAGTTCCTATTAAAGTATTGAGAAATATTTTTATCAAATGTTGCAAACTGAGCATCTTTCTTTAGAATTGACTTTAATAGTACTTTACATTGATTAGCTGACGTCTTTAAAAATTCAAGGAAAGGTGCATAACAGAAAGACAATGCGATGTTATTGGATAACAACTTCGTAACTACCTGAAATGGTGCTAAGGCGTTAAACAAAAATTTTGCAACTGTTACGTCGCTTTCATCAAACTTGAAAGGAGAAACACCTTCTTCTGCCAGTTTTCTCTTCAAATCATCATAATATGTCAAATTATTAATAAAATGGGCAATTATTTCATATGTACTATTCCATCTTGTATTTCCATAGTGGGGAATAGCAGTAGGAACATACAACGAAAATATTTTTCCAAACGAACCACCATCTTTGCTATGAAGAGTGCGTGAAAGTTGAATTAATTTTTTAACAATGTCCCCATCAGCTAAAGTTTCTAACATCTGGCCCTCAACTCTACCAACTTCAAAATCGTCGTCATCACCACTGCAGTCATTATCACCATTAATAGCTGAACCAAAATCTACCCCTTTTACCAACTCAAGACTATCTTTCATCAAATCTTTTGCAAAAATTTGACATTGATGAGCAGCACATCCAAAATGAGCTCTAAAGAAAGGAAATTCTTCTGATAGAACGAAAGAATTAGCTGCACCTAAGACATTTGAAGCATTATCTGTGGTACACGAAGCTAAAAAAGTTTCGGCTTTGATACCAATCGCAACTGAGTAAAGTGTGTCTGTCATAACCGCTTTGTTCTTAGTATCTTCCCTTTTGTACAGTAAAGGAAATACCACTTCCTTTAAATCTGGAGTCATTAAACTTACACTGACACAAATAGTATTTGTTTTTTTTTTTAATTTGACAGTCAACCATCCATCTCAATAGAAGCCCATGGTAGATGAGAATGTTTAATTTGGGTAAATCTTTCTAAAACCCTTAGCTCTACAGCACTAACGTTGTTGTATCCTGTCACATGAAGTATATTTCAGAGATCATATTTTGAAAAAAGCAGTTTTACTTTCTACACTAATTGATGGCTGGTCAGATTGTCGTAATAGGAAATAATTTGGCATCATTGCAACTTTTTTTCCAAATAATAATGATTTGGAGGATTTACCTCTGGACGTACTTGAAAAATCAACCAAAAACAATTTAGGTCAACTTCAACGCAAAGGATATCGTGCTTTAAGACATGTTGGTGTTTAAAGTGAAAATTCAGTCAATATTTGCAATTGGGTAATTGAAATTTTTGAAATTTTTAATATTCTGAACAAGCTTATTGTAATCACTGCTGGTAAAGTTGATGCTAATGTTGCAATGATTCGAAAGTTGTACAAAAAATTCAAATTACGTTTTAGAACTTTACAAAGAGCAAATGGATTATTTTACATAAATTGCAATGCTCATATGGAAAACCGTGTAATTTTTGCTATTATCAAGGCTATTGAAAACTTGAAACAACCATAGATGGAAAGGATTCTGCTGCAACGCATGAATGGTATTTTTTTTTTCCAAAGATGATTTCTTTAAAAAAATGACACTAGGTGGTTCTCTCAGTATAATCAATACGTTTATTTTTAGAGATCGTAGATAGATTACCTGCTTTTTTAGAAGAAAACTATTTGATTATTGAAAAAATGGAATTTTCCAATTCTGTCTTGAAAAAATCGGAAACATTAAATTTCTAGTTTCTCTCGTGATACCATTAAAGAAGTTATTTCGAAATTTTCAAAAGGATTCAATGAATTCTGTAGTACATAACTTATTCCTTTATTATTATTTGGAGAGATGTTTGAAGAAAATTTTAAAAAACAGATGGTGATAAAGTTATTGGACCATAGGAAGCAGCTCAATGAATACTATCTTCTTTTTCTAATCGCACTATTTTGAATGCAAAGGAAAAGAAGATAGTCAATTCATCTAGAAATGGGTATAAATCATTTCAAAATTACTATAAAAATATGGATAAAACCATATATCTACCAATTGATGCTTTAAATCCATATCACTAAAACAGTTTTTGATAGTAGAAAATACTATAAAAAATTAACTGATTTATTGCTGTTGTTTCAAAAATTATCTTGTTTCAGATAGTACTACGTGGTCGTCATCTACAAAATTGGAATTATCCATAGATGGTTTTTTTAAAGTTTTATAAAAAGATAGAAGCAGGAGATAATGCCACGAAATTAATTGCTGTTTTACAGGATTTTAAATTAAACGAGTTTGGATAATATTTAATAAGAAGGTTGAAAGAAATCAATAAAGTTAGTTTAGATGGAATGTTGGAAAAGTGCCGCTCTTATTGGATTGGAAGCAGAAATAATTTTCCAGAACTGGCAAAAACTAGCTCTTCATTTACTTTTCACAAAAGGATCCGATATGCTAGAATTATCGGTTGATTTAAGAATGTCTCCAAATTTTTTTAGTTTAAACGAAACTAAAGACCATTTAGAATTATTTTGAAAATTTGTCAGATGAAAGATCTTGTTCTAAAGGGCCTAAAAACGAAGTTTTATTTATATAACGTATATACTCTTAGGGAAATAAACCAAAATAAATTTTATCAAAAAAGCCACGTGCCGTATTTTTTCCGCTTTAGGAAATTTCAAAAATTGGAAATATTTTGAAGGAAAAAAGAAAAATTAAACAAATTGCAATTGAATCTCTAATTCAATTGCAATAAACCAAAATGAGTGGCAGAAAGAGAAGAGGAAGTTTTGAAGACGATGAATATCGTCGTGATACTAGACCACAATACCAAAAGAGACAAAGATTACCACCTGTCGTACAACTATGTAAGGAAATGATGCCTGATATTACTACAATTGGTGAATCTGAAACTGCATTCAATGATGATGTTAAATTTTTAAGTGAAGCTATTGCTAATGAATTCGGTCATGAAGAATATTTCAATGATGCTCTTTTGAAAACTTTCCGTGCCGTGGTATTGGAACAACCACATAAACAAGTGGGGATTGCCATTTTAACTATTGTGGTTAATTCAATTAATGAAATTGCTGGGAAGAGTATAATTAATTATTTCTTTAATGAATTACAAACAGCAGTGAATGAAACTACAATGGATGATTTACAATTAGAATCAAATGAAACTGGACCTTGGAATAAATGTAAATTAATTTTAAGATTTTTGTCTATTTTAACACCAATTATCTCTATTGATGATATTTTAACCATTTATAAACAATTTTTTGATTTATCTATTGAATTAAATAATTTAGAACCACAATCAAGAAATGCATTAAGTGAATTGATCTATACAAACACTTTATTAAATGTTCCATATTTATTTTATTTTAATAAACAAAATAATGAATTAATGAATAAAATTGAAGAATTTATTTCTCATTTAGAAAATAATTATACTGTTAGAGAAATTAATTTAGATTTATTAAACGTTTATAATTCAAATACTCCATATGAAATTGTAGAATTACCAAAAATTGTATTACAAAATGTTAAGAGAGCCTTAACAAATAATTTTGAACAGTTAAATCAATTATTTATTGATTACAGTAATCTTTTACCTGAACAAAATGTAGAACAAAATTTTAATGATGCTTTACAATTACCAACTTTAGAGGTCTTACAAAATTACAGTAAATTAGATAAGGGTGTAGGTTCAGTCGATAGTATGTGGCAAACACCAAACTATATTTTCCATATTTACTTACCAAATACAAATGGTGATAATTTAGAGACTGTCGTACCAATTACTACTTATGCTGGTCAATTATTTAAAGATATTTATATTGATGTCGTTGAAAGTTTAGAATTTAATAGAAATGAAGTTGCCAAACAATTATTATTATTAGGTAATTTTTTCAATAATAAAATTTTTGCTGATGCTGGTATTTCAATCGCTGATTTAATTTCCACTTATGAAGAAGATCCATTAGTTTCTACTTACAAGATTGAAGATTTAGCCATTGAAACTGTTTTATCATTAATCTTTAAATTACCAACTGTTTCACAACCATTTGCTTACTTATACACTTTATTAGTAGATATTTGTCAAAATTCACCAAAGGCCATTGCACCTGTTTTCGGTAGAGCATTCAGATTTTTCTATCAACATATTGATAATTTAGATTTTGAATTAAAATTAAGATTTTTAGATTGGTTCTCCATTCAAATGAGTAATTTTAATTTCTCTTGGAAATGGAATGAATGGGAAATCGATTCACAAAGATTTAGTAATTCATTTTATAATCCAAAGATTACATTTATTAAAAATTTAATTAGAAAGGAATTAAGATTAACTTCAACTGCACAAGATGTTAATGATAGTTTACCAGAAGAATTTAAACAATATTTAGATACTTCATATTTCAGTAAGGATATGCTTATTAAATTTTATCAATCATTTTTCAATAATATTACCATTACCGAAGAACATATAAAACGTAATGATTTATTCTTCAAAGGTGAAATTGTACCATTTTCCAATATAACGTCAGAATTATTAGATTATATTCATACACCAAATGATGTTAGAGAAATTACAACTTTAGAAAATTTAATCAATAAATTAAAGGATGAATATAATGATAAGATTCAAAATTTTAACCAATTAATTATTGTTTGGCTTATTCAATCAGTTATTCATTGTGGTAGTAGATCTTTATCACATGCTAATAAATATATTAATGATTTACAAGAAGATTTAACTACAATTTTAAATAAAATTGAAATGGATCCAATTGAAAAGGAATTAATTATTATTCAAAGTGTCTTAACATATTGGAATATCAACTCACAAAATGGGTTCTTAATTGTAGATACATTAAGATATTCCGGATTAATTAATGTAGAAAATGTTTTCAAGTTTTGTTTACAAGATTGGGATGGTAAAAATTATGGGTTAACTGATGTTACTTGTATTGATACAATCTTTAGAAATTTAACTGAACAGATAACAAACGACACAATTAACATTAATCAATTTGAAAAAGTTTTTGAAAGAATTTGTATCATTATTAATGAAACAATTAATTCATTAGCTGTTTCCAATACCGAAACTATTCAAATTCCAGAAATTAAAGATGATACAGTAATTGATCCAATAAATGAATTACCAAGATTAGAATTATTATGGAAATATTCTATGTCAATGAGTTTTGTCAAGAGTTTATTAAGAAAATATTCTAAACAATTTATTCAATTACATGATCAATTAGCTACTAATATGAATACTGCTATCCCACATGAACCAACAAGATCTGTTTTGGTTAAATGGATTGATGAAGTTTTAAAATTATAATAAATTGAAAATTCCAATAATTGTGCTTTACTCCTATTCAAAATTCTTTTTCTCTTCCCCTTTTTTACATTTTTTATAACTTTTTATTCATTTGTATACATTTAATCAAGTTTAGATGGAAACTAAACACAAAGGAATGATATGAATAAAAAATAAAAATTTATCAATATTGATAGATTAATGTATATACATAATTTAATTGAATATAATTGCATGTATAAAAAATAAATATTTAAAAGCTTAAATGAAATGGTTATTCTTATAAATTCATTAACTATGATTGATGATATTAAAATTATATTTTATTTTGTCTTAAATAAAAATTTTATATTACTATATGTACGAACTTGTAATCATATCTAATTGTCTTTGATTTATTTGATTTTGGAAAATTGGAATATTTAAATGTAGTATTATTAATAATTTATAAATTTGTTTATGTGTTTATTTGTTTGTTTGTTTGTCTGTAATGAATGTTCTGCTATTGACGATGAATGATAACAGTGTTAGAACTTTCCGCTTTGGAAAGTTTACTTCTAGCGTCAAAATTATTAGTAGTAGTATTATTATTAGTATTTGTTGAATTATCATCATAATGATCATTATCGGTAATATTTGTTGAATTAGCATCATAATGATCATTATCGGTATTATTTGTCGTGACATGACTTGTCATACCACTTGTTTCATCCATGTATGAAGTATTTGTTGTATTTGATAAAGTTAAATTAAAATCATGATGTTTATCAGTTGGGAAATAATCCACTATTTCATTTTCATTATCATCAGATAAGTTTGAACTTGAATGATTAAGTTTAAATGGCGATAATTTGTGGTTGAACAAATCATTACCTGTAGTTGCTGTAGTAGTGGTTGTATTGTTATCATTAAATATAGATAAATTATTTGATTTTTTATTCCTTAAGCGTTTACCCTTTTTCTCATGTAAATTATGTTTCTTTTTATTTCTTCTCTTTGAAGTAATAGTATTTCTTGTCTTAAGAAACCCTTTTGATTTATCTGAAGCAGTAATAATATCAGCAAAATAAATACATGATTCCACAAATTCGATAAATAATTCTCTATTAATAGGTTTCCCACTAAATTGTAAAAAATTATAAATTTCAATAAATTTAGTAGCCTTTTCCACTTGTAATTTATTATTATTAGCAATAATAAATTGTTTCATAATAATATCAGTAAATGTATCTTGTAATTTTAAATTAACATCTACTATCGCTAAGAAAAACCCCTGGTATTTAATTCTATTAGATACAATTTTCATACAATTTTCATAATTTAAAAACTCAGGTAATAGTTTGTTATTAACATTATCAATATTATCACAACGTCTTGGTGGTTCCATACCATCATGAATAATGACTTCATTAGGTACTTTAAATAAATTACCTAACTGATGTGACTTATTCATATTACTTATGATATAATTTCTACTTGCTTGATGAGGTAAATCATCATCTGTTATCGGTATATAACGTCTTGGAATGTCTACGATACAACTTTTATAGTAAATAATTCTAGCGGTGACGATAATAATAGCAATAATGGCGAAGAAAGCAATAGCCCCAACAACGATAAAAGTATTTAATGCATTATTCTCAGATGATGAGGCCTGTGCAATTGAATCGATAGGTAATACTGCCGCAAAGCCTATTGCCAATAGTATAAGCAGCACCGATGAACCCTTATAGATCCATGAATGCAGTCTGAACATGTTTAATTGTTGTTTTTATTGTTGAAGTATGTAAATTTTATCAAATTTCATTTTTTTAATTTTTCCGCAATTGGATTTTTTTAAATAAAATAATAGTAGAAGGTTTCCTTCTGAACGAATATAGTGGAAAGCAAGCATAATGTAATCAGTCTTTGATTAATAAAAACTCATCATGGCACATAAATTTAGCATTTTGTTTCTTGTAATATTTCTTAACGATAACTATATTAATAATACTATCATTTAAACATCCAATATGTTTTAAAGTAGTAATCACATCATTGATTCTAATACCTGTAGAGATTGAAATATTTCTAATGGTTAAAGTTGGATAAGTGGATAATGGCCCCTCCACTAAAGACCAACAAATCATATGTGACCAATAATGTAAATAACTAATAAGTCCGAATGGGGATAGCGGGAATTCTGGGCCTGATATTAAGTCATCAGCTTTAGATAATTTATATGAAAATTCGATTAATAATGAACCTAATTTCATTCTTTGATATGGTGGAAAAACCAAGATACAGGCCAAATTATTTTGATTATATGATACTAAATCCTTGGAGAAGAAGGCCATTGGTTTAGTGGAGTTCACTTTGTATAATATGTAAAATTCGTAATTTTCCACTTTGAAATAAATTGATTTGTTATCTAGGAACAATTTAGTGAATAGACAAAGACATTGACAAAACAATTTCTGTTGATACCCCTTCACACGTCTGATGATAAATTCATCTGATTTGTATTTAATCTTACCTGGACATTTTGATTTAAATGAACACATTGATTCGTGTTTAATTAAATGTGACATATTTGTAGTGTACTTGAAACAATATTCGCAAACGTAAAGTGTATCCAGCCAAATATTGTTATTGTCCCTTCTCGCCTCACCATCGACGTCATCTTCGTCATCTGTATCGTAAATACCTAATTTATGCGTATCACGATTAAAATAAACTGTACTACCGTACCACGTCTTGAACAATTTATTCAATCCAAATTGTACTTTATCGATATTTCTCTCGTTCAAGATGCCGTACACTTCTCCGGCGTCCTTGTCGTCTGCCTGGTTAAACTTACGTTTCCTGTACTGTCTCTTCTGCTTCCCCTTGTGATCCATCTGTGGTCCTTCTTGCCACAACAAAACGCAATAAGTTATTCGCATCCACAATTCAATACTAACAAACGCAAAATCACCACACACGAAAATATTCATTTGAAAAATAAAACTCATCACAAATAAAATTGTCAAATAATAACAACCCACTAGCAAATAATGGATACAAAACTGAATGCATTTAATAATACACCACGGGGGAAACACTGGCTTGGTGTAGATGATGTAGACGATATGGATAGGTTGTGGAGACACAGACAGGTTTTTAATTCAAGCGATATTAATCTGGAAAATAATGGCAAAATTGATAATGAGGGAAGGATTAATTTGGATTCTGTAAATAATAACAATAATAATACTTATGGTAGTAACACTAGTAAAATTAAGGACAGTAGTAATAGCAATATTAGTAACAACAATAACAACAACAACAATAATAATAATAATACGAAAATTCCACCTTTGATCTCGCCTACAATTTTAGATATATCAAAACAAAGATTATTGGTTGTATTGATATTTCTTTTGATTCAATGTTATAAATTTTTTGATTTAATTTGTTTGAAATATAATTTACCTGTTTGGGGGGTATTGAATTTGATATTTATTAACTCCTCCAGATTCAATTTCATTATTAAATATGTAATCTTAGATTCATTATTCATTTTAGTGTTGCCTATTCTGAATATACCAAGATTTACATTTAGTTATTTTATCATTCTAACACAATTGTTTCTAATTAATTGTTTCAATATTTTTATCGCATTTAATTATAACAATATTACTTTCACATTGTTAATCACAATCCTCAGTAAATTATATTCACCACCAGATAATAAATTAACTTTATTAAATGAAAAAATTAATATTAACAACAATAACAACCAATTATTAGATTTTTCTAATCATTTTAAAGGTGCAATGACAATTAAAATTTTACATGAAAATTCTGCAATGTTAAATTTTGATAATTTACCCTTCTGTTTACCAATGGAACTAAATGAAATTTATAATTATCATTCAGTTGATATCCCAATTAAGATTAACTCCACTGAAAAGATTAAAACCATTGAATTAGAATTTAGAGACATTTATACTAATGAAATTACTTATAAGAATTTTACTAAATTTAACTATATTAATAACAATTTAATTAATTTATCATTAAATCAAATTGGGTTTTATCAAATTAATAAAATTGTTGATTCTAATGGATTAAATTTAAAGATTTATCAATCACATTTAATTATTCCTTATTGTCCAATTGCCACTATAAATAATTCAGATGATATTGATAAATGTATTGGTGATAATAATCAAATTTCAATGGAAATTCATGGTGTACCACCATTAAAATTAATTTATTCAAAGGAAATTAATGGTAAAATTAAAAAATTTAATGATAATAATTTACAACCAAAATTTTTCAAATCACCTTTACAATCATCAAAGAGAAAATTTTTCAATCATGATGATTTAATTGATTTAAATTGGATTAGATCACATACCGTTAACATTAATTTAAATTCAATAAATAATATCGATGGTAATTATATTTATAAAATTGATAAAATTGTAGATAGTTTAGGTAATATCATAGATTTCACTAAAATTGAAAATAATAAAATATTAGAAAAATTTAATTTATTATCCAAATTTAATGTTCATAATATTCCAAAAGTTTCATTAGATGAAAAATTTGATTCAAATTCACCAACTAAAAAGAAAATTTTAATATCTTTAGAAAATATTAATAATTGGGAAAATGAAATTCCATTCGTGGCAAACATTTCCATTTCGAATAATAATGAAGAAAATATTAAAAATGGTAAATACGAAGAAAAAATAATTGAATTAAATTCATTAACTCATTCATTTGTTGCTGAATATCCTGGTCTTTATAAAATTAATTCAATTAATTCAAAATTTTGTTCTGGTATAATTATTGGTAATTCTGATATATTAATTACAAAACCAATTAAACCAACTTTAGAAGTCAAATCAAATCCAATAACTGATAAATGTATTGGTTCCATTGGATTAGATTTTGATTTAACATTTACTGGTATTGCACCATTCCATTATATGGTTAAAATTTATAAATTTGATAAATTAAATCAAAATAAAAAATTATTTGACACTAAAAGATTACATTCTAATGGTGCTAGAAATAAATTCTCATATGTACCATCCGTGGAAGGTAATTTTGAAATTGTTTTCGATAATTTAACAAATGATATTTTCACTAATCCAATTCAATTATTACCAATGGATAATTTTACATTTAAGACACAAATGAGAGTGAAACCAAGTGCAAATATTATTCAAAATACTAAAAATAATTTATGTCTTGGTGATAACACTAAAGTACCAATTCAATTTAAAGGTGAGCCACCATTTACTTTAAAATATGATATTTTAGATATCACCACTAATAAAAGAACTTCTCATACCGTTAAGGATATTATGGTCAATAGATATTTTATTGAAACACCAAATTTTAATGTTGGTGGTGATTATATTGTCTCATTGGTGTCTGTGACTGATTCATCTAAATGTTTAGTAGGATTAAGTGAACCTGACGCTAAGATTAAAGTTAGAAGAGATATACCATCCGCATCATTTAATTTCTTAGAAAATTTTAATGAATTTAAAATTAAACAAGGTTCATTTGCAGAAATTCCAATTAGATTAGCTGGTGAACCACCATTTACTGTAACTTATGAACATCAAGATTTAAATGGTAATTTATTATCCACTGAAAGGGTTAAATTTAATTCAAATTATAAACAATCATTAAGAACAAATAAAGAAGGTATTTATAAATTGATTGAAATGTCAGATTCAAGTTGTTCCGGTAAGATTGATAATATTGATTCTAAATTTAAAGTTATCTTCTTAAATAAACCAAGTTTTCAAATTCAAGAAAATGAAATGACTAAGATTACTGATAATATTTTCTCTAAGACTGCAGTTTGTCAAAATTATGAAACTACCATTGATTTAACTTTATCTGGTTCTCCTCCATTTATGTTAAAATACGATGTTACTACACCAAGTGGTCGTGTATTAAATTATAATGTTCAAGTTACCACTAAATATGCATCATTAAAATTGAATAATGATGAAGCTGGTGAATATATTGTTAACATTAAACAAATTTTTGATTCAAATTATGGTGAAAATGAATTAAGAGATGATATTATTGATAATGAACCAATTATTGTAAAACAAATTGCTAATTCTGTACCACAAATTGTATTTGCTGAAAAGGGTAAACTATATAAGGCTTGTTCATTAGAGGCCTCTAAACAAAAATCTATGTTGAAACCAATTAATTTGAAAAAAATAAGTGGTGAAGGTCCATTTACCATTACATTTAATGTTTATCATGAAAGTACTAGTAGAACTGATCAATTCACTTTAGATCAAGTTGATTTAAATAATTTCCCATATCAAAGAATTTATGAAGGCTTAAAATTAGGTAAACATATTGTTAATATTGAAAATATTGTTGATTCTAATGGTTGTATTAATGAAATGTTAGATTTAGTTGATAATCATATTGTTATTTCAATTACTGATATACCAAAGATCCATTTATTAGATCCAAATTCCATTTATTGTGTTGGTGATTATGTTACTTATCAATTAAATGGTGTACCACCATTTACCATTAATTATGAATTTAATGGTATTCAATTAAAATCACAAGAACGTTCATCACAATTCATAAGATTAGCATCTGGTCCAGGTGTTATCTCTATTGATTCTATTGAAGATTCATTATCACAATGTAAAGTAGAATTTACTGAACCTTCTATGGCAAATGAATTTGAAAAATTATCATTAACCATTCAACCAATCCCATCTGTCACTGTATCACAAGGTAATTACATCGTAGAGGATATTCATGAAGGTGATCAAGCTGAAGTGGTTTTTACTTTTGAAGGTACACCCCCATTTTCCTTAACTTATGTTAGAACGGAGGAATTAGATGGTAAATTTGGTGATAGATCATCACAAGTTGTAGAGACACATAAAGTGACAGACATTTATGATTTTGAATATAAAGTAACCACTAGTTTACAAGGTACTTACGAAGCCATTGAAATTTCTGATGCATATTGTTTCGCTAAGAATGAAGCATTTTTCAATAATTGAAAATGAATAAAAATAAAAAAAATAAAATAAAAAGTTGAATTTTAATCAATAATTAATTACAAATAATTTTAATTTTTTTTTTTTTTCAACACAAATTCATCTATATTTGCACTTATATAGCACTCTTTGTATATTATATTAATAAATTGAATACACAATACATTTATTATTAATGATGTTCCCCAAAAAATTCAATACCTTAAATTGGTCAAAAAATTTAAAGGCTCCGAGATTAATAACATTTGATGCCTATAATACACTTTACTGTACCACCATCCCAGTAATTGAACAATATACAAATATAGCAGCCAAACATGGTATAACAATGGATCCCTTAAAATTAGTTGATAAATTTACAGTAGTATTTAAAGAACTTACCATAAAATACCCTAATTATGGTAAATTTAATAATATGAATGCGACTGAATGGTGGTCAATTTTAATAAAGACACTTTTCCAACCACATGTTATTAATGATAAGATGATAACTGAGATAATGAAAAGATTTGAAGGATCAGATGCATATGCTGTGTATCCTGATGTACTTAATTTTTTAAAATTTTGTCAATTGGAATTCCCCAATGTTAAATTAGGTATTATTAGTAATACTGATCCAATTATTTATATATTATTGAAAAATTTAGGTATATTAGATTATTTTAAGGATCATCTTTATTTATCTTACGATTTAAATATATCCAAACCTGATGTAAGAGTTTTCCATTATGTTATCAATGATGTTATGGAGAAACATCCAGATATAATTGAAGGATTGAATGATAAGAGTGAATTGTTAGAATATTGTTGGCATATAGGTGATGAATTAAAGAAAGATATGATTGCTTCGAATAAAGCAGGTTGGAATTCAATTTTAGTGGATAGATTAAATAGAAATGGATTTCTTATGAAAGAAGAAGATGAAGTGAATGGAAATGATTTTAATCAAATTAATAATAAAAAAATTAATATTAATGATCATTTATTAAAGAGGGAAGATATGAGTGAATATTCATTACAAATAGATAAGATTGATCAACATGCATTAAAGATTTGGAATTTTAGTAAAGATAAAAAGGGGTTTATTCAATTAAGTTCAAAATCATTTGTTGTTCCTAATGTAAATACTATTCAAATGATGTTTCAGTAATTTTCAGTAAATTTTTTTGGTTTATTATATATTTGAATTTTTATTGTTATTTTGTTTTGTTTTGTTTTGTTTTTTTTAATGATATGTGAGTTTGTTTTTTTAATATACAAAGGTAAATCCTATATATAAAATATATATAATATTATTATTATGAGATAGATTACTTAATTTTTTTAACCAGTCAAATGTTATTGCTATTAAAATTATTACTTTTATAATGATTTAATATTAATTTTTTTTTTCTTTTATTTCTATTTTTATATTTTCTATTGTTGTTAATTAATGACAGTAATGTTTGTTTTATTTATTTTTTTTTACTAATAAACAATAATTGATAAATTAAATTATACACTAATAGTTTTCCAAATATTTAAACCATCAGTACCGGTACTAACTAAACAACCAGGAATTTGTTTATGCCATTTAACATCTTTAACTTCCTTTTGCCAATGAACAAATAATAATTGTGGTGGAATTTGTTCTAATTCCTTTGTTTCAGCAGCTTGTTGTTTAATTTCTTCATCATCAGCTTCAACAGATAAATCCCATAAAGTGACAGTATTATCCTCTGATGCTACAGCAATAATTGATTCATCTAATGGATTAAAACTAATTGAAGTGATTGCACCTTTATGGAAATCATATTGAGCCACTGGTTGAACATTATTAACATTATCAGGTGTAAATTGTCTTAAATCCCAAACCCCCCAAGAACCATTATCATCACCACTTGCTAATAAATAACCTAATTTATTACTCCAACTAATTACATTAACATCAGTATTTGATGCCTTAACTGATAAAGCAGGTTTATGTTTTTTAGATCTAGTATCCCAAATTCTAATATAACCATCACAACCAGCAGAAGCAAAAACTGTAGATTCAGTTGTTGACCATTGAATATCTTCAACAGATTTATTATTATTAACAGAGAATGGTGTCTTATCAGTAATCCATTTGGAAGTATGTCTTTGAGTATAATAAATTTGACCAGAACAATCACCAGTTAATAAAGCACCAGATTTAATTAATGGTGACCAATCAAGAGCATAACCTTCCACATTACCATGATTTCTAATAGTATGAATTGGTCTCTTTGCTTGTTTTGGTACTTTATAACCAGGTGTTGAAAATGATTTTGATTGTGGTGCTAAATCAAAAATATAAACTTCACCATTTTCACTCATAGTGGCAGTTAAAACTTCTTGATTAATATTTGCAAATGGTGAAACTTTTAATCTATTTGTTGTGTCTCTTAATGATAAATTTTCATTTTCCATAATTGGATCTGAATCATTATCTTCATTATCAGAATCGATATCATCATCATCATCATTATTATCATTAACTAAAGTTTTATTTAATTGAGTTAAACTTAAAACTAATAATTCATTTTCCTTTTTCTTTGAAGCTTGTGTTGCTGTTGTCATTAAAATTGATTGTGGGAAATTTCTTCTTTCAGAACCTAATGAATCTGGTATAATATCTAAAGTTAAACAAGGCCAAGGCATATTAACGTTATGTAACATATCATAAACAGTTGGATCAGCTTCTAATACTTCATCGGGACCTAATGGACGACTTAAATGTGGTAAATATAATTCTTTACCTGATTTATTTAATTCTTGTTGTTCATCCTTTTGTAATAATTTATTTGCTTGTTCTAATGATAATTCAGTAATATTATCATTTTGATTTAAATTTGATTCCACATCACTTTCATTATCATCTAATTCAATAATTTCTTCATCACTAGTAAAATCATCACTAAATTGATCATCATCATCATTATTATTATTATCCATATTAATATCGATATCATTATGATTTGATGGTACACTTTTATTATTTAAACGAGATGCAACAATTCTTTGTTGATCTATTTGATCATCATCATTATCAATAGATCTTTTAGCCATTGTGTTGATGTTTTTTTTAAATATGGGTTAGTCAATAATGTAATGTACTGATAAAAAAATTATTAAAGATATTAAAATTTTTCTTAAACTCATCGGGAAAAAAAAGAAAAAAATTTTTCAATAACCAAAAAAAAAAAAAAAAATTTAAAAATTTTGAAAATAAAAACGCACGTGACTTTCTGAATTTATTAAATTAGTAATTAGATGTTGTTATAATGAATGAAATATGATAATTATTAGTGTCTTTATTAATATTATTTCAACAATTTTAATTGTTCTTCAGTGGGAGTATCATTATTATAAAAATCATCATTATTCATTTTAGATTTATTATTATTATTATTATTATTATTATTATTATTATTTAATTTTTTTTAGCTAATTTTAAATCTTTCTCTCTTTGTAAAAGCAAAACTTTATTATCAATCAAAAAATTAATCCAAAAATTTGGATCTTTCAATTTTTTACCATTTTGTAAAAACAATTCTGTATCAATATCCATTAAAGCAACTCTTGTTTTAATTAATCTATTAATAATACTATTATCTCTAGCGTAACAAATTTTTTTATTAACCTTTTTAATTGATTTAAATGTCACTTCACCAGGTGCCATAAATTTATTTTTCCTTAAATTATTCCAAGGAGTAATAATAATTCCACATTGTGACAATTTATTCCCCTGAATAGATTGTGATTTACACAATTGTAAACAATCCATCAATACAATATTCGGTATATCAGCTACGGATTTGATTTGTGATGGACATTTTAAATAGATATGAGCACTTGAATATTTATCAGTATGAAACCAAAAATAATTTAATTCATTAAAGCTCCATTTAATTAGATGATCATTATCGAATTTATTTTTACCTGATATGATGTAGTAAGTTGTGTTATCATGTACACTTTCGTAGAAATACACCATATATGTTATGTTATAGTTTGGGAGAATATGTTGTATTAATAAATAAATTAAATTAATTTGAATAATTGAAATTTCCAAATTTTTTTTTGATTTAATTTTTTTACTGAAAGACGAAAAAGTAAAAAAAATGGGCGGCAAAAATATAAAATGTTGGGAAGATTTAGTATGACAAAATTTAATTAAAACGTAACATATTAAACATATTAAACATACAAAAAAAAAAAAAAGGATGCAATTTATTACGATAAAAGTTAAATATTATTCACAATTACGACAATCAATAATTGCCACCAATGGATTAAATACACGAATAACATATAATAAATTTCAACAAATTGATAATAATTTAATAATGAGTCAAATTTGTAATATAAATAGTATGGATCAATGGGTACATTATCCAAAGGATAGTAATATTAGTTTTATTATTGGTTATAATGTGATTACTATGGGTAATAATAATAATAATAATAAAGATATATTAACAGATTTAAATATGTATATTTTACAAGATAATTGTCATATATTACAAAATGTTTATTTTAATAGTATACAATTGAATGAAATCAATAAATGGTTACAGATAAGTACGAAACAAAATACCATTGCAATTAAATATTTACAAGATGTCACAACAATAAATACAGATTATATTAATAGTGATTATAATAGTGATCAAAATAAGAATGGTAAAGTTAATAAATTTCAAATAACGTGTCACGAGGCGGAAATTCAAAATATTTTATTTTTCTTGCAAAAATTTAAAATTGATTGGAAATTGTGTGGCGGCGCCCAGTTAAAATTAAATATTGACAACAGGAAAGTTGGTGAAATTGAGCATGCAGATAAAGTTGGTGGAAATGATGTAAAATATGGTACTGGTAATTCTGTATTGTCTGGGATACCCACGTTACAAACAAACACAAACACACAGAATAACCCCCAGAATAACCCGCAGAATAACGGTGGTAATTGTGATGGCCGTGCAATGTCACAAAACGATATAATTACACAATACAGAATAATTGAACAACGAAGAAATAATTTAGATTTTAATTACCATAATAATAATAATAATTACCATAATAATAATAATAATAATAATTTCATCACCGTTTTGGAACAGGAAAATCCACTACGGGAAAATTCAAAAAAAATTACGCAAGAAATTACGCAAGAAATTACACAAAATATTATACGTGCGATTGATCCGCACACACGTCATCCCGCGTCCGTTTTGGGTCACCAAGAATTAAATAAAAATTTAAATGTAAGTTTAAGTAATTATAACCGGGAAAAGCAATGCGCAGACGTCATAGAAACCACCGAAACCACCGAACCCACGGAGGCGACTACCGTAATGGGTAACCCCGATGATAATAAAAATCCACAATTAACAATAGAAAATCACAATGATCATTGCATTTCGGAGGCAAATGCACGCGTTACCGCTTTGGGAAACGAGTATAAGACAGATGAGAACACCACCCTTAAATCCATAAACAAACGGGAAGAGTCAAATTATCAAATAAGTAAAAAGCAAATTAAATTAAAATTAAATGATAAAAAATTTAATAAATGGGTGGATAAAATTGAAATGGAAATAATTAAATTATTAAATGATAATTAATTTTGGTGTTTTTTATTTAATTCAATATGAGAAATTGTAATTCGTTTTTTTCCTTGTGGAGTTTTTAGCACAATTTAAAATTTCAAAAATTAACGCCGATATTTTCTTAATTAACGATAATAATCGTTTAATATTTGTGCATTTCCGTATTCGGTAATACAAATGGGCAATACTCTAATAATATTATACTTAATCTTGCTTTATAAATAATTACTATATATTAAATTCTATATTCTATACCCATATCCCATAACCATAAATTAAGATAAATAATGTCAATTTTAAATAATTTAATAAATAAATATCAACAATGGGAACAAACACAAATAATTAAATTATCAAATTGGCCCCCCACCAAAAATTAATTTATTTAGAAAATAAATACACTGGTAAAATAACATTATATTTAATAATATTAGGTTTAATTGCATTAATACATGAAATTTATATTAATATTGAAATGATTTTCCTAACTAAAAAGACATATAATTTATTAAATGTGGGTCATTGGGATGATTGTTTAATTTTAAATAAAAATTTATTAAATAATAATAAATTTTATCCCAAGCAAATTGGTAATTTAAATAATGATAATATTATTGTGGAGACAATGGAACCAATTAAATTTTTTTCACAAAAACCAGTTCATGTTTCACAATTAAATGTTAATTGTTTTTTGAAAAGAAAAGATATTAATATTGATTATAATAATGATACACCATTATTTAAATTTAATATTGAATTTTCACCTGATGAATTTGAAATTTTGAAAAGACCGGAATTTGGTTGTAATTTATTAAATTTAAGAATTAAATTATATCATTTAATTAAAGATTCAAATTGGTTTAAGGATGAAAATATTTTTGCAATTGGGGAAAAAAAATTTACCATAAGTGAAAATATTAAAATTTATAATAAATTTAATCAATTATTAGATTATAATAAATTTGATTTAATTCAATTATGTTTCTTAAGAATTGAAACTGGTGATACAATTAATTGTGATATTATTTTATATAATGATTAATCAAATGTATTTTTCACTCGGGGTATACCAATATTATTTAAATGTAATGTATTTTCACTATAACACCAAATTTTAAATAATTGAATTAATTTTGCTTCAAAATTATTATCAAAAATTGTTTTATCATTATTGTTATTGTTATTGTTACTATATTACTAGTATTATTACTAATAGTATTATTATAATCTAAATTTAAATATTTTTGTGTCTCTGACCAATATTTTGTTTTATTTGTTATTGTATTACCTAACGTTTTAAATTCATTTTTATTATTAATTATATTACTATCTGTATTATCCATATTATTATCGATATTATTATCATTTAATTTATCATTATTTATATTTTCATTATTAGTTTCATTATTATCATTATTATTATTATTATTATTATCATTATTATTATTGGTAGTGGTGGTAGTAGTATTAGTAGTTTTATTATTATTATTATTTAAAATTTTAAATAAATTAATTGAATTTAAATTTAAATTTAAATTATTAAAAATTAAATTTGGAAATTTTGATTGATTTTCAATATTAATATTAATTAAATTTAATAATTTTTTATTAATTTGTTCAGCAATATTACTTCTAAATTGTAATGAATATAATTTAATTAAATCTGGTGGTAAATTATTATTAATTAAATTATTTGATTTTGTAAAAAGTAATAAAGACATTGTTAATTGTAATTCATTCATTTGTTGTAAATTTTTACTTGCTTTAATTGATAATTGTTCTTTTGAATAATTAATTAAATCTAAAATAAATTTATTATTGTTATCATTATTATTATTAGAATTTTTTGAAATTAAATTATTATGTTCTCTAATCATTTCAATTAAATTTAATAATAATAATTTAAATTCTAAATCAACTTCATTTGTATTGTTGTTATTATTGTTGTTATTGTTGTTATTTGTATTATTGTTATTATATGTATTATTATTATTATCATTTTTTAAAGCATCTCTACCAAAATTCAATACAATAAAATCCATTGCCATTAAAATATTACCATTTTTAATTAAATTTTTAATTTTATTTCTTTCATTAATCATAAATAATTTATTAAAATCTAAAATATCTTTATTATTTTTAATTAAATTTAATTCAATTGCCATTTTAATTGATGAATTTTCATAACCCATTATAATAAAATAATTTAATAATAATTTATTAATTGATAATTCATGTAAATTTAAATATTTTAATTTATTTGAATTTAAATTTGGATTATCATCAAAATTAATTATTTTGTTGTTATTGTTGTTTGTTGTGTTTGTTGATGATGATGATGTTGTTGTTGTTGTTGTTGTTGTTGTTGTTGTTGTTGTTGTTGTCGTATTTGTTGTATCATTATTTGAATTAAATATCAATTCATTATAAAATTTCTTATCATTTTGTACTTTTTGATTCCAATCTTCTTGATAGAACCATTTTCTTTGATATTCTTGTGGCATTGTTTGTTGGTTTGAACTGTTTTGTTTTGTTGATATATAATATGTATAGTAAACAACAGTATAAACAAATTGGAATGATAAGAAAACAGGGATCAAATTGATGAAAATTATAAAATGAAAAAATAAAAAAATATAAAATCCCGAAATCCCGAAATCCCGAAATCCCGAAGCACGACCAGGCACGTGCCCGTGAGCACCCGGCATCCCTAAAAAACACCAATCGTTTAAACGAAAACGAAAACCCAAAAATTTGACTCCTTCCAATTCCAAAATTTAAAAATTCGAAAAACCGAAACTCAAAAAAAAAAAAAGAAATCAACACATTCTGTACCCCACTCACTCCAAATCTCCACACGAATCTCCTGTTAATTTAAACAAAAATTATCCCCCCAAAAAACCCAACACAAAAACAGGAAAACCGGATTTCATTCCCAATTGAGTAAAATAAAAAAAACCCGGAAAAAAAACACAAATAAATTAAATTTAAGCCAAGAGAAAAATAATTTTCTTCGAGATTCTTCAGTATAGAATATTCCAATTACCAATACGTTTCGGCACAAATAAACGGATTTACCAATATGAAACAAATTAATTTCTGCTTTTGCTATTCGAAAATTTCCACTTTGCCCGGCGGTTGCCGCTTTGGGACAGCGCGGTTTGACACAACAAGAAAGAAGGCCCTGCGGTTTGTGCGGGTGTTTCTGTGCGTGGGCGTGTGCGTGTGCGGGCAGACATTCTTTGTTGTGTTGTTACAATGGTGGGAGGCGAGCGGTTGCTGCCGTGTTTCTTAGGCGGAATCGACCGCGCGTTTGTGCGGGTGTTTTTGGGGGGATTTGATGCGAATTAATTACGTTTGTGTGGGTAATGCGGACGTGTATAGGGAGTTTGAATATATTATACTATACTATACTGTACTGTAATATTTTATACTGTACTGTAATATATTGTACTATATTTTAATATACTCAAATATCTATGGCACTAAATATTTTACAATAAAAAAGGCAGCAATAAAATA
>JAJLYE010000006.1:0-48317 GCA_030571715.1 Grigorovia jiainica (nom. inval.) | reverse complement strand
ATTAATTACGTTTGTGTGGGTAATGCGGACGTGTATAGGGAGTTTGAATATATTATACTATACTATACTGTACTGTAATATTTTATACTGTACTGTAATATATTGTACTATATTTTAATATACTCAAATATCTATGGCACTAAATATTTTACAATAAAAAAGGCAGCAATAAAATAAACATTTTCGTACGCAATTAATTAACAATAAATAATTGACAATAGTTAACTACTCATAGTTAACTACTCATAGTGAACTACTTATAGTTAACTACCCATAATTTACTGGCCATCAATCTCCGCTCATTTAAGTAAAACCAAAATAATTTAGAGCAAAATAATTTAAGATTATTGTATCTCGAATTAACTTTATCCATTTTATATCTTGTGTGACATAATCCTTTATCTGAGTTTGCATTGAGTTTTTTTAATATATAAATACTTGTTTATTCTCAGTTTTTATTGATCATTCAATTATATTTATTATTATTTTACATTTTATATTTTATCTTGCAGTTTTATTATATATCTCTTATTATTCTTTTTACTTATTTAATATTTACCTATTTAATATTTACTTTTAATATTCATTTATTTATTCCATTATTTTTTATCTGCTGGTCATTTTTAAATCTCCGACACAATTAATTATGTTACAATTCGAAAACTCAAATCAATTAATTAATAATAATAATAATTTAGTACTAAAATCAAATGATTTTGTACCATTAACTGCTCCTCAAACTGCTCAATCTATTAATAATAACCACAATAACAATAACAATATTCCTATTCAAAAAAATAATATTCATACAAATAATAATCTTATTATAGAAAATAATAATAATAATAATAAATTACCTTCCATTAAAGATATGTTACATATATCAAATAATAGTATTACTACTGATAATAACATCATTAATTCAAATATTGTATCTAATATTGATATTAATAATCAACAACAACAACAATTATTAAATCAATCTTTACCTTTTTCACAAAATAATTCATTCTCTTATGCTATAGTTACACCAAATTTTAATAATAATTCATCTTCTTCTAATAATAACATTGGCAATAATAACAATAATTGGCAACCTAATTATATTTATAATAATATGGTACCAATTAATTATTTGAATCATTTTAATAATAATTTACATAATTTTAATAGATTCTCTTTACCATTTAAATCCGATATTCAATTAAGATCAAATTTATTAAATTTTAATCAACAACAAAATTTTCCATTATTTAATAATAATAATAATAATATTAATAATATTAATAATATTAATAATATTAATAATATTAATAATAACAATAATAATAACAATAATAATAACTTTGCTAATAATAATAACTTTGCTAATAATAATAATCAACTTGCTAATTTCCAATTCACTAACAATTCAAATAGTAATGGTACTGTCACTGGTCCAGTTTCACCATTAGATATTCAATATAATCCTTATAGTAGACAATCTAGTGGGGGGAATATTACAAATATTAAATCAAAAAATTATTTAGATAATAATTTTTTATTACAAACACCAAATAAAATTAATAAACCATCATTAATTAAAAATAAAATTAAAATTAAATCAAAAATTAAAACTGATAATTTAATTAATAATATTAATAATAATTTAATTAAAGATATACCGTATGATAATATTATTATTACTCCTGAAAAATTAGATAAATTTAATATTAATATTAATAATATCAATAATAACAATAACAATTTACAAGATATTAAAATTGAAAATAAATTATCATATTTTAATAATTCAATTCAATCTTTACAACAAATTCCATTCATTGCTAATAATAATTTACCACAAGAAATTAATAAATTCAATAATAGAAATTATCAAAATACAATAATTGATTCAAATACAACAAATCCAATAACAACAACAAGGACTCAAAATAATAATAATAATAATAATAATCAATTACAAACAAATAAAAAATTAAAACAAATAAGAATTTGTAAACATTGTAATGAAATTAAAACACCAGAATGGAGACGTGGTCCCTATGGTTCACGTTCACTTTGTAACGCTTGTGGTCTATATTATAGAAAATTATTAAAACTTTATCAAAAGACTGAAGCAAATTTAATAATGAGATTTTATCAATTGAAAAATCCAAGAGATAGAAGAATACCAAATAAAATTGATATACCAATTTCATTTATTAATTTTTTAAAATTAGATAATAATTTAGATGAATTTTTTAATACAATTGAAAAGGAAAAAATTTAAATTATTAATTTTTTTTGTTATTATTTATTAACATACATTAACTATTTTTTATTAAAAGAAACTTTTGTTCTATTAAGTAAATAAATTAATATAAGATATAATAAAAAAAATTATATATTGAATAAATTAATTTTTTAATTCTTACAGGAAAAAGAAAGAAAGAAGAAAGGAAAGAAAAAAAATTTAATCGTCACATATTTAATTCTTTAAATCTTGAAACAGCAAAAAAAAACTGCAATTTAATTGAGATTTGCAATATCTTTATGAGTAATTATTTGTAATTTGATAAATGACATCTTGCATGTGAATAAATTAGTATCAAAAACACAATTTCCAATTGGAAAAAAACTTTAATTATTAATTATCTTTAAACAACTGTAATTTAATTTACTTCAAACGGTTACAAAAAGAAAAAAAAATTTGAAAATTAACGACTATAAAAATTACCAAGAATAAATTATTCCATTAATTCGTAGCAGAAAAAAAAAGTAAATATTAATTTATACTTGGTTTTTTATGATTTTTCTTTACTTAAAACTCCCCAGACGTTACAAAAGAAAAAAAAATTTAAAATTTAAAAATTAAACTTTATTTATTTCGATATATTCATTCACTCAATCACTAATTTCTTCGTTCCTATTGTATTTATTAGCATATCATATGGTGATAAATTCCGAATATCATAACCCCTCCTTCATCAAATAAATTAGAGATTTCGCCACTATATTTTTTGAAATATATCTTATGCAATTGATAAATCTCTCAATATTTAACTTAATTCGATTCTTTTTATTTGTTTTTATAACTTTTTTTAATCTCTAAACATATTTTAAACCATTCATCTAATGTTTCATCTTTATTACTATGTGGTACTGTGGTAATTATTTTATCATAGTTAATATCAACCGTTATTAAAAATTTAATTAACTCTTGGAAATTTGAATGTTCACTATACGGCACTTTAAAAATTTTAAATTTGCCGTTATGTTTTTGTTTATTAAACCAAATTTTATTAATATTGACCTCTTGAATTAATTTATTTATTAAATTATTATCCTTATTTGTAAGATTATTATCAATAAATTCTTCATTCATGGGGGGGTCATTATTATCATCATCATTCTTGCTGTCATTATTGTTATTTTTTTGATCCGATTTTTCATTATCATCTTTTAATTTTTGCTCCTCGGAAATTAAAATTTCGGGATTTTCCATTTTTTCATTTTTTTTATTATAATTAATATTACTTAATGCAGCAATACCTTCACAAATTTTAATTTTATCAACTCTACTGAAAACTTTCTTATAATTCCAAACACCTGGAGTAAATGTCCAACCTGTAGGTATTATACCAATAACATTACAATTCATCCAATTCTTTTTACATGTCTCCTTTAAATATGAACAAATTGCATTTTCATCCTTTATTAATTGTATGGGTACAATATGAACATTGGATTTTGTGGGATCATTGGTAAAATTAGTTAAAAAAAATTGTCTTAACGATTTATCATTTATATAAATTAAATCATTTGATTGAAAATTTTTATCCTTACCATTTTCCTGATTTTTTTCAATCAAATATTCATTAAACATCTTGGATAGTCCTAGGGCTAATTTTTCCTTACCGATAGCATATGAACCAATTAATATTATATTTTCATCATCTATAATGTCTCTTGACATTTTTTTTTTATTCTTTTGTTGAAATAATTTAATAACGTTACCATTACCATTATAACCATTTTTACCATTTAAATTATTGGCTTTATTATTATTAATTAATATTGATTTAATATATGAACAGGTCTCAGTAATGACATTTTCTTGTGTGGGATGAATATTAAATGGATTAAAATATGTATTATCTAAATAAATCTTATTAATTGTTTTATCATTAGTTAATTCACTTATTTCTCCTATCATTTGATTAGTGACACGGAAATCACCAGTATGTAATATTTGATACAAAATATCATCATCATTATCACCACATGACAAAATATCATTTTTATTCTTCTTATGTTCTTGGAATAAAAAAATTTGTGCCCCGGGACAATGATTGGCATCTAATGCAATTACACTAATATAATCATTAATCCATTTCAATTCATTATTTTCAATTACTTCAATCATGTCATTTTCAATTTTAAATTTGTATTGTATTAATTTACTCGTTATTGATGAACACCAAATTTTACCTTGTTCCCAATTTTGACATAAACCTTGATAATGATCTGAATGGAAATGTGATAAAAAATATTCAGTTATATTATCTTGTGAAGCATAATTAAATCCATCCACTACAATTTGATAATTATATCGGGGGAATGTTAATATTTTCACGGGTGGTAATGGTTTGGTTCTATTTATTTTAATCTTTCTTCTCTTTTTAGGTTTATTTTCATTATCATTACATGGTTTATTATTTTTTTTTTTTATTTTTTTTGAATTAATTGAATTTACTTCAATAATTTCATCCTTTTTAAAGATATTACTATTTTGCTCTAGTTTAAGTCTTGCCTTTTCCCTTATTTGGAAAGATTTTAAAGATTTATCAATTTTAATTTCATTTGAAATACCTTTACCATCCATACAAGTTTCACAATGTGCTTCTCTTTCATATAATTGTAAATTAGCTATATCAAGATTACAAATGGGACAATTAATGGAATTTTCATCGCTTATATTAGATTTCTCATTCGTTAATAATGTGGGAAAAACAGTAGACTCCCCTGATTTTGAAACAGTTTCTATTGAATCTTCAATTATTGTAAATTCTTTTTCCAAGTTGTTGTCTTCTAACAATTCATCTTTACTATCATCACTTTTTTCTACTTGTTCTATTGTTGTTTTTATGGTTTCATCCAAATAAATTGAAGTAGATTTGCAATTATCTCTTCGTTCATCCATGTAATTGTCATTCAATCCAGTAATATCATCACTAGTGGTTCTCCTTACTAATGGTTGATCAATGATAGATAATTCATCATCATTATCATCATCGATATTAACTATATCATCAATAATAATAATTTGTTTCTTTTTACCAGTTTTTAAAGGTAGTAGTTTTGTCTTGGGTATATCAAATTCATTTAAAGTTTTCTGTCTTCTAGACATCAAATTTTTGAACGTATAACAAAGTAGTAAATCACTAAAACAATACTATACTCCTATAAACATTAAAGTTACTTGATTAATAAACATAATTAATAACTAGTATTTTTGAAAAAAATCATATTGAAAAAATAAAAAAAAAAAAGTAATTAATTTTCCTAATTAGCGATGAGGGCAATAAATAATTAAACATTTCAATCATTAAACACATTTTAAGCAAGTAATATGGGATTGTTAACTATAATAAAGAAGCAAAAGATGAAAGAGAACTCAATACGTTGTCTTATTCTTGGTTTAGACAATTCCGGTAAATCAACTATTGTAAATAATTTATTACCTTTAAATGAAAGAAATAATAATATAATACCCACAATTGGTTTTCAAATACATAATATAATTTGCCAAGATGACAATAATAAAGAGTATAATGTTTCAATTTGGGATATTGGTGGTCAAACAACATTAAGACCATTTTGGGATAATTATTTTGATAAGACGGATATTTTAATATGGTGTATTGATATATCCTTAAAATATAGATTCAATGAATCCATTGATGAATTAATTCAATTAATTAATAGGGATGATAATAGAATTGGATATACATGCCAGATAATAATATTATTGAATAAAATTGATTTAATACAAGATGATGTTAGTTTGAAAAGTCAAATGATTGAAAATTTTAAGATTGAATTAAATCAATATATTGATATATCCATCGAAAATATAATATTTATAGAATGTAGTGGTATTACTGGAGAAGGTTTGGAACAATTAAGACAGCAATTTGTACATATAAAAGATATATAATTTTTTTCTGTTTAGTGTAAATTAATGAAATGATTTTTTTTTATGTTTAGTAAAATGAAAAAATAAGAAGACGTGAGAGATTTGTCACAAAATTTTAAATTTATTTTGAAACAATTATTACATGTACAGGGAATAAGAGACCACTTTGACACATATGGGATCCAATAAATGTCAAATAATTTAATGGGCCTATTGTCATTGTTATATACAAAAATTTCTTCGATATACTCTCAGTAAGAATCTTCCATTGTATGTCACATTTGAAAAGTTTGCGTAGAAGAAGTATTTGATTTTTCGAGGTCAATAAGGATTGGATTGAACTTGTTTTAGTGTGTAAGATCATCTATTGCAAGTTAAAATATTTAATGGTCATTGGTTTTTCGCTTATATTTTGCTATGCAAATTTATGTTTCTTCTTTAGAGTCATTACAAGTATTAAAATGATAAAAGAAAAACAAATAGGCCTACCAGGAAAATATTTCCTATATTGAACAGAAAAATGATTTACTTCATGGTCAAGAATAACAATATTCTCCGGTATGACTAATTTTATGTTGTTACTATTGGTTCAAATAAACTACTAATGAACTATCGAAAAGCGGCGTAAATATTTACTTCAATTGACGACAATAGCCATAATTTTCCAGACTTAGTAATTGAACCCTTTAAAATAGATAACAAATTTAAATAATACAACAATTAAACAAAAAAATTGTTTTCTTCCATTCAACAATCTATTTTCTTTTTTAATCGACAAATTTGCAGAAGATAATGGAATTCTCTCACCAAGAATATGGTTTTGAATTACTTATCAAGGTAAAATCAAGCTTTCACTAAAATTTAATTTTAGAAGATAACATTTCCCTCCAACAGGAAAGCTAACTTATCGAAATACTTGATAAACCATAATGGTACCTATCTCTCCCCCACCAACAGCACCGTTGAAACTCCATTGATCATTAATTTATGCACTATCACAATCGATTAACCCTTTCTGGAAATCCAGTGCGAAATTACCTTTTCGGGAAATTTGATAAGATTTGAATTTCAAATAAAATTGATCTTATCAAAAATCTTATCACTGATCTTATCATAGTGAAACTCCAATTCTGTATACATTGGTATTAATATGCGTAACCGTATCAGCGAGTTTTCCGTTTTAGGAAACAAATGCCGTTATTTACTATGCTACTCAGTGTAATTAGGGAATATCATAATATTCAATACTAGTACTATTAGCGTTGTCAAATAATAGTAATCATATTAGTGCTTAATATCATTAACTTAACATTAAAAATTTAATATAAAAGGTTGTGAACATTTATTATATTTTCGATTTTAATTTCCATTCTGTTCTTATAAAGAAACCATCAATAATTTGAATACACATCCAAATTAACAAACAACAAACAATTTACAATAATTAAAATAAAAATGACTGTCGACTCTTTAGAATTAAAATCCAATGTCTTTAACGCCCACGTCGCTGAAGCTAAGCCAATGGCCAAGAACGGTAAAGGTATTTACTTCGACATTGAAACTCCAGAAAAGACTTACGAAGGTGTCATTGATGCTATCACTGGTGCTGCCGTCGGTGCCTTAGGTTGGGGTGATGAAGATATTAAGGGTTTCTTTGATGAAGCCGTTGATAGACACACTTACTCTTTCCCAGGTTCCGTTATTAACGACGAAGCTGAAGCCTTAGCTAAATTCTATATTGAAAATTCTCCAGAAGGTGTCTTCTGTTCTGCTCTTTGGACTTGTTCTGGTTCTGAAAGTAATGAAAATGCTATGAAGATTGTTAGACAATATCAAAAGGAACGTGGTAAGGATAGTAAGATTAAGGTTATTACAAGAAATGCTGCTTATCATGGTTTCACTTTAGGTGCTATGTCTATGGGTAGAAACTTCGTCTCTGATGAATTTAAAGAATTACAAATTCCAGATATTTTCTTGAAGATGCCAAGATGTTTCCCATACAGAGATATGAAGGATGGTCAAACTGAAGAAGAATATGTTCAATCTTTATTAGATGCTTTAGAAAAGATGATTATTGACGAAGATCCAGAAACTGTCTCTTGTGTTTGTGTTGAAACTTTACCAGGTTCCTCATTAGGTACTGCTCCACCACCAAAGGGTTACTTAAAGGGTTTAAGAGATTTATGTAACAAATATGATATTTTATTCATGTTAGATGAAGTCATGTGTGGTACAGGTAGAGCTGCTCCAAATGGTGGTTTAAACTGTTGGGAAAGTTTCTTAGAACCATGTGATGCTCCAGATATTCAATGTGTTGGTAAGACTTTAGGTTCTGGTTACGTTACTATTGCTGGTGTCTTAGTTGGTCCAAAGATTATGAAGGGTTTCGTTGGTGGTAGTGGTTTAATCTACGGTGGTCAAACTTACCATTCTCATGGTTTAAACTGTCATGTTGCTTTAAGAATTCAAGAAAAAATTAAAGAACAAGGTTTAACTAAAAATATGTTTGAAATGGGTAACTTATTAGGTGCTAAATTAAAGGAAGCCTTAAAGGATGAATCCATTATTGGTGATGTTAGAGGTATTGGTGGTTTCTGGTCTATGGAATTCGTTAAGGACAAAGCTACTAAGACTGCTTTCCCAGCTGATTTACATGTTGGTTCTAGATTCCAAAAGATTGGTTGGAACAATGGTATTTCTTTATTATGTTTAACTTGTACCGGTGCTGAAGGTGAAACCTGGGATATTGCTTCTTTTGCTCCAGCTTTCATCATTACTGAAGCTGATGTTGATGAAATGGTCACTAGAGCCGTTGCTGCTGTTAAGGACTTAACCAAGGAATTAGTCGCTGAAGGTCAATTTACCCTTTAAACAAACCATTGTTAATCTCACTTTGCAATGCAAACAACCTTTCCTATTCTATTCTATTCTCTAATGATAAAACCGATATCAACCTGGTATCACACAAATATAAAACTTCAAAACTTAGATAAAATTATATAACTGTATTTATTAGTCAGGAACTTTCTCAATACATGTTTATAAAAAAATTAAACAACTACAATATCTTATCTTTTCACATCCAACAACACTCTGTAGTATATGTGTCTCAGTATTGTCTTAACAATCGGCTATTATCTTTGAAGCGGTGTTTTTCCCGAATTTACAAAAACACGTGAGGGTATTTTTCAGAATAATTTACTTTACTTCTTAATCAGTCACTAACAAAGGGGCAACTAATATTGTTTACTAACCAATTAGCCAGTGTATACAATACAAAAACACATCACATTAAGAGTATTATAAAAACCTATAGTGGAATTAAAATTTAGACACATCTCTGCATACATTTCAAGTAATATTATTATCAAAATGGGTAATTCACCAACAAAACTGGAAAGTTCGGATGATGACAGTATCGCAAATACACAAACTTTAGCACCGAGAAGAAGATCAACGCACTCCTCCTTGGTGACCAGTTTGTTAACTACCACCGATGGTAGACCACGCTCTAAATCTTTATTACATAGTCGTAATAGTGGTAACCCTAATGGGAAAGATAATAAGAATCGTATTACCACAAAGGAAAAGGAGGCAATAAAGGAACAACATGCAATAAATTTAATTATAAAATATGAAGAAAATGTGGATGGTGGGTTTTTAGCACCATTTGGTTGTTATAATTTTGATAAACTAGATTATGATAGTAGTATTGTGAGAAATTTAATTATTGATAGAAAATTAGCACCATTTTATGTACCATTAGAAGATTTTGATGAATCATGGACTGATAATGAAATAATTAAAATTATTGATGGTTTACCCTTACATGCCTCATATGACCCAAATCCAGAAGAATTTGAAAATGTACCGGTTGGTTCATTAAGAAAGGCCAACTTTGATTATTTAATTGATCCGAGTTTATCTAAGAAGGAACAACGTCGTATGCACTCACAAATATTTAAGGCACGTTTGTACAAGAAAAGATTATATTGGCAAGAAGCAGCAAATGAAAAATATTTAGAGGCTAAATTAGAATTGAAAAAGGGTAAATCGATTAATAAATATTTACCTAATAATGAATTAAAATTAAATATTTATAAAGATGGTATGGAGTGTCCAATTTGTTTCTTATACTATCCAAACCCATTGAATTATTCTCAATGTTGTCAACAACCCATTTGTACAGAATGTTTCGTTCAAATTAAAAGATTAGAGCCACATTTCCCACATGATGAAATTGATCTCAATAGAAATGATGATTCTGAGAAAGATCCAAATTTATTAATCAGTGAAGTTGCCAATTGTCCATATTGTGCAACACCAGATTTCCATATTACATATAAGCCACCAAAATCACGCAGAACGGGTATTAATGGAACACCATCATATAATTTCCAAAATGTAGAACTTAATATTACCAGTAGTAGAAATTCCACAATTAGTAAAAAGACAATTGCTAGTAATAAATTGAAAAATAATAATAATAATAATATTGATACCAAATCTGTTATAACGAACAGCGAAAGCGCATCGATAATTACCAATGTATCACAGCACAAATCACAATACGCATCTAAAATCAACGTTGTTTCATCTGATGATATAAGGCCAATGTGGGAAATTAAATTAAATAAGGAAAGAGCCAGATTAGCTAAAAGATCAGCTAATGCTACTGCGATCCATGTTAGTAACCAATTAATCGATCTGGAGTTTTCACAAAGACAAAATGATAATTCAGTAGAGACTAGTATCAATGATCCTGCCCATGATGAATCGTCTAATATTACTAACAATAACAATAAGAGTGAAACACAAAATAAGAAAAAGAAGAAGAAGAAGAAGAAGAAAGTTAAGACCATCGAAGAATTAGAGGATAAGATGCTTCAAGAAGCCATTAGATTATCGCTTCAAGATCAAACTACTTAAACTCAATGTAATACAAACTCCGGAAAACAGTAATCAATTCTAATAAAGGTATGAAGGAATAATGATAAATGAAAAACAAACAAACAACTATATAAACAATTGGTTAAACAAAACTTACAATATATACGCATATATATGTATATCTAACAAGGACATGAGCTAATGATAAATGAAGTGTTCCAATAAGTGTCTCTTACTGCAACATATTAAACAGACACACAAGTTTACGAAATTTGAGTATTGGAAATCGTAAATAATGATGACGCACTGTTTAAAAACAATTTAAATTTCAATTTAAAAATAACTAAAAAATTCAAAAATATTTTTAATTTCTGGTTTAAGATGGTCAAGGAACTAGTCTGCTACAAATAGCTTAATTTGATTATTCTAAATATAAGAAATGTCTACTGAAACTGCTTTATCTTACGCTGCTTTAATCTTAGCTGATTCTGAAATTGAAATTTCATCTGAAAACTTATTAACTTTAACTGGTGCCGCTAATGTTCCAGTTGAAGGTATCTGGGCTGATATTTACGCTAAGGCTTTAGAATCCCAAGATATCAAATCTTTATTAGTTAACTTCTCCGCTGGTGCTGCTGCTCCAGTTGCTGCTGGTTCCGTTGGTGGTGCCGCTGCTGGTGAAGCCGCTGCTGAAGAAGAAGAAGAAGAAGCTGCTGAAGAATCTGATGATGATATGGGTTTCGGTTTATTCGATTAAGAATAATATATACATATAGTTTTTTATATCAATATATAATTTTTTTAATTAATTAAACAATTTCTTATAACTAAAAGAACTATATTTCGTTTTTATCTGTCTAACTTCGATGGCCATATACTTATTAAAAGGGTCTGTATATATATTTTTATAACAATAAGAACCAGCGACTGTGAAAATATAATATATTAATAATATTAATTATTCGCATAGATGATAATTTTTATGATATATTGTATTAAATGAAGTGAAAATATAGAAGATAGTAAATATATATAATATATGTAATAATATGTTTTTGTTTAAAAAAAGATAAAATAATTAAGATTTACTTAATCTATTTCTTCTTTTCAGCTTCAGCTTCAGCCTTTTCTCTAGCTCTCTTTTCTCTAATACCCTTGTATCTCTTTTCAGATCTAGCTAATCTTAAAGTTCTGTAAGCAGATTGTTCTCTAGCTTCAACGGCCTTAGTTTCAACTTCAGTAGATGGTTGAGCAATTGGGAAAGAAGCAGCAGTGGATAAGACTTGTTCAGCTTCAACCTTACCGTTCTTTGGGAAAACGATAATCTTAGATTGGTATTCCTTTAATCTTTGAACATTTTGTTCGAAGATTTCTTGGTTTCTGTTTTGTCTTCTGTGATCAACAGCAATACCAATGGTTCTAGCGTAAGCAGCGGTTAAACCAGCAGCTTTAACTTCAGCTAAAGTGAAACCTCTACCAGCTCTAACCTTTCTGTTGTATCTAACAGTTGGAGCTCTAACAACTGGTCTTAATAAATCTAATGGTCTTGGAGCGATCTTGGCAGCCTTAGAAGCTCTAGCTTGACGTCTAGAAACCTTCTTACCGGCTTGGTCAAAATGAACCTTGACACGTTCTTGCCAGTGCTTTCTGAAGTGGTTCTTCAAAAGTGGTAAATTCTTGGAAATAGCTATAATAAAAAAAATTTCGATTTAACATTATTTTGGAATAATCATTAAACGTATTAATTGTTAGTAAAAAATTTGGTTCCTATAGATTATTTGATTAATTAATTTTATTTTAAATTTATCTTTTCCTTGATAATAATTCGATTCACTTAGTTAGATTGCATGCATTCAATCGTTTTCAATAAAAAAAAAAATTTCATTTTCATTCGTACCTACAAACACAAATATATTTCATTCAATTTCAAAGTTCAACAAACATTATTCAATTTAGATAAATCAATAAATTAATTTTAACGATATGGCATATTGCAAAAGTCATATAACACCATATTATACATACCCATTGTTACTTGATTCTTACTAAATTATGTAAAACGTTAAATTTAATATACACATTAAATGAAAATTATTTGAAAAATCGATGAATAATAATTAAAATCTAAAACCCGAGTGCGTCCTTCCTTTTTGGGAAAATGTTGGGGGGTGTCCAGGTGTGCAGTCACAGCATTTTGAAATTCAAGAAATGAAAACGGCACGTGCAAGAATTTATTTTTTTTAGTTTTCGGCGGTGGAAGTGCTGTGACTGTTCTAAAACTACAAACCCAAACACCCCTGCGCTTAATGACAACTGTTTGGTTTTTGTTTTTTTGAGTCGTTTCCGATTTATTCAATCAGAAGGATTGGACCGTGTTTAACTCCCCCAGGATAAAGGTGTCAGTCTAAATTTTACGCCCATGTGTATTCGGATTTCTGCCTAATAATTATTTTTCTAAGAAATTCCTCACCAAACCCTAATTTCTCTCACTAAGATTCCTTTCAATGTATTGATTTTTTTTTAGTAATTTGGTTTAATTATTAACGATTTTAAAAGTTGTATTATTTGGTAATAAACAGGATAATTAATAAAGTGAAAGATGTCAGCTGTCCCAAGTGTTCAAGTATGTTTTAAAATAGTGTTATTGTCATTTAAACGGTATGTGTATGTTAATGTCTTAGACGTTACGTACATCTGAGTATCGATTTAAGTGATTTTAAGTGATTTTATGTGAGTTTATCAATGAATTTATAAAATACTAACAAGACTTATCAAATTTTTTTTTCATATCGTTATTATCCACCAAATTAAAGTGAATATGTAATTTTGAAAATTAAAATAATGATTATTATTATTATAGACTTTCGGTAAGAAGAAATCCGCTACTGCCGTTGCCCATGTTAAGGCCGGTAAGGGTTTAATCAAAGTTAACGGTTCTCCAATTACTTTAGTTGAACCAGAAATCTTAAGATTCAAGGTTTACGAACCATTATTATTAGTTGGTTTAGACAAATTCGCTAACATTGACATTAGAGTTAGAGTCACTGGTGGTGGTCATGTTTCCCAAGTTTATGCCATTAGACAAGCTATTGCTAAGGGTTTAGTTGCTTATCACCAAAAATTCGTTGATGAACAATCTAAGAATGAATTAAAGAAGGCCTTTACCTCTTACGACAGAACTTTATTAATTGCTGACTCTAGAATGCCAGAACCAAAGAAATTCGGTGGTAAGGGTGCTAGATCTAGATACCAAAAATCTTATCGTTAAGGAAAGAAATTTTGTCTTATATCATATTTTATTATATATTATATTAATTTTTTATATTTAATTCAAAATCCATACGTATCATCATTATTTTAATTAGGCTTTTCTTATTGTGTCTTATTTATGTAGTGTACTGTATAACTCATTCAGTTCGGTTAAATATTAGGTACAGAAATTCACCGGAGTTACCCGCAATCGCGTTATTTTTTTTTTCCGTTTCTTAGTTTAACGATCACCATAGTAATATTTTAAATATGTCAATCCGATTAATTTATTTTTTCTAATTTGTTTTCGATCAATTTTGAAAGAAAATCTACAAGATCAATTATAATTGATAAATAATAACTAATAACAAGAATAAAAAAAAAAAAAAATAAAATGGCTAGAGGTAATCAAAGAGATTTAGCAAGAGCTAAGAATTTAAAAAAGCAACAAGATGCTGCTAAACATAAGAAAAAAGATGGTGATAAAAATAAAAGAATGGAATCTGATGCCGATATCTTAAGACAAAAGCAAGCTGCTGCTAATGCTAGAAAGGAAGCTGAAGCCTTAGAAAAGTTAAAGCAAGAAAGAGCTAGAAGATAATTAGATTGGAAAATGAAATAAAACATTTGATTCTTTTCTTACATTTTTTTTTTTATCTGATATTATCCCTTCCACAAATTATCCTCTTTGTATATCTAAAAATGTATATAATTGATAATTAACGACTTTATATAATGAAACTGTTCTTTCTGTTTGTTTAAAAAAAAATTAATAATAATATACAACTTTTTTTGCCTTTTTGATATAATTGAGATGCAATCTATCCTATTCAATAATGTATTTTCTTAAAACAAATGAAAATTAATAATATTTGATTATCCTTTTAATAATAATGTTATTTTACAAAAATTTATATAGATATAATTAATTATATGTGAAAATATGCAATTTAATTAATTAATTTTTTAATTTAATTTATTTACTTGTAGGTTTATGGTTTGTATGTTAATTTTTGAAGAAATTTTAAATTTAATTTTCATCATCTTCATCTTCATCATTATCAGCTCCTAATAATTGTTCCTTAGCTTCAGCGGCTTTTTCAACATCATATTTAAAATCGAAATAACTTTTTTCAAAATGATGTAAACGAACTAAACCATCTTCCCCACCAGAAGTATAAGAAGTACCTTGTGGTGAAACAGCAATATAATTTAATGGACCAAAATGACCTTTAACACGACCAATTTCTTCTTCAAAAATTTTATGATGGAATCTAGCTTCAAATTTACCTTCACTAGCAGATGTTGTAGTAACATCTCTAGCATCTTGACCACCACCAAGAACAACAAATTCTTTTAATGGTGTGATACAAGCGGTATTTAATGGACAATCAGTTTCGAATGTCTTTAAAATTTTAAAAGTAGCAACATCGACAATAAATGCCTTAGAGTCTCTTGAAGCTGTAATAAAATATGATTTATCTGGTGAAAATTGTAAATCACTAATTGTATTTTTATGTAATTCAACTGATTCCACATATTGGAAATTATTTTCCACATCATATTTACTAACTTTACCATCTTTATGACCAGCAATAATATATTTATCACCAATGGACCAACCAGCGGTACAAGCAGCAGTATGATTTTCTTGTGTGACAATGGAGCCAACTTTTTGTTCATTAACATTAATAATATTATTATTTTCATCTCTTTCAACTTTATAGATATCAATAGTACCTGGATGACCAATAACTTTATCTAAGATAGCTAAGAAATAATTACCACAATTTGAGAATTGAACAGATTTAACTGGGACAGGCATTTGAATAGTAAAAACATCCTTACCAGTAGATAATTCCCAAATCTTAACGGAATAATCAGCGGAACCAGTAACACAATATTTACTAACTGGATCAGAATCGATAGACCAAATAGTACCAGTATGACCATCTAAAGTACCTAATCTTTCACCATTAGCTGAATACCAAACTGATGCAGAACTATCTTTAGAACAAGTGAAAATCAAATCACCATCTTTATTATATTTGACTTGGGTAAGGGGACGTTCATGACCCATTAAAACAATTGGTCTCATTTTTAATATGTTTAATTATTAATTATTTGAGTGTGTTGGTTATTGTAATTCAGCGTAATAATTTCAATTTAAAATTTCAAAAACGAAAAGAAAAAAATATTGAAAAATTTTCAATGCGACCGGGTGACCGTTCAAGTTTGTTAAAATCGGAGATTTGTTTAATTTGCAATATATTTTATTGGGAAGGTGTAGTGTAATGTGAAAGTTATATGAACAGTGTATACAAGAATATATAAACATATATATATAAATATTTAAAGAAAAAAAAAATATTAGAAACAAAATGTGGGGGCAAAGATTAATTAAGACTGCATCAATTGGTACCACATTTTATTTAATTCATAAACATATTTATGAATTTACATTAACATCAGGTGAATCGATGCTTCCCACAATAAATAATAAGTTTGATTTTATACATATTATCAAATATGGTAACAAATTTTCCAAAAAACCACAAGATTGGTTTAAGATGGGTGATATTATAATATTAAAGAAACCCAATGATTCACAACGTAGAGTTTGTAAAAGAATTTCAGGGATGCCCGGTGATATAATTATGATTGATCCATCATTGACACACTCCAATATGATCAAAAATTTTAATAATATAGAAGAATTGAATAATGATTTATTTATTAGAGTACGTAAAGGGCACGTTTGGGTCACTGGTGATAATTTAAATATGTCAATGGATTCAAGAGATTATGGACCAGTGCCTATGGGACTAATCTTGGGTAAAGTTATTGCCGCAAATGATTTCAATAAACCAATTTATAAAGACGGTAGATGGTTTGGATTTAGATGGTTAACAAATTCATATAATTAAAACTTTTCTCATGTAAATAGACAAATAAGTTATTGTAATATTTTAATATTTACATATTTATATTATTTTATATATTAAATATTTATCAATAGATAATAACAAATATTCATATAAAAGTTCCAAATTGAAGAAATAATTTGTTAAATATATAATTAGATAGCCACATTTCTTAAATATTTCGTACCCAAAATTAAACCAATTAATGAATAAATTGTACTAATTTTAATTGTATCAAAAATTGAATTACCCATATAATATTTATAAAATGACCATTCCAACCCAACAATTGAAATTAAAAGACCGATTAAATAAATTGAATTTACACCCTTTGGTAATTTATTAAATTTAATACAATGTGTAGTTAACCAAGTAGCGAAAAGAATCATACCCACAATAAATATAATAATAACGAATAAATTAGCAATCATTGGATCAATTGTTTTATGTTCCTCTGGGAAAGTGAAATTAATTTCTGATTTTGCAGTGTAACGTATTGGTTCTATAAATGAATTAATTACAGCACCAAAAGTATTAAAATTTAAATTAATATTAGCGATTGTTTGCATTATTTGTAAATTATTTGAATTACTATTAATATCATTATTTGAAATAATTAAATTACATTCAATTGGGATAAGATTTTTTTTAGAGTAATAAATAATTGATTTGGGTAATTCAGCAATTTTATAATTAAAATTAATTAATGTTACATCATTATCTTGTTCCTTAATAATTGGTTTAATTGGAATTTCTAAATTTAAAGTTGGTAACCCAATTAACATATTAATCTGTTCTGGTAAAGTTTCATAATCAGAAACCTTCATAGAATATTTAAAGGAGTCTATATCAGTAATTTGATCTATAATAATAGGTTTAGATTCCAATTGATCAATTTTAATATTATTATTCTTACCATTTTTTGTGTAAGCAATCTTTATATTTGATATCTCCAAACAATTAACGAAGTTGCATGTTAAAAATATGCAAAGACATAACAATCTAATAAATGGTTTATTCATTGTTATTGAATTTAAGATTTATTAATTTAATTTATACTGTATAATGCAATAGGAAACAAAACCTTTTTATAAAAATTACCAAAAATTGAATTTCAAATATTTTAAAATTAAATTTTTGAAAAGTACACAAAATAGGGGTTACCCCGTCTTGGCCATTAATTTAATTATTATTAAATTTAATGACTTACAAGTTTTACACCACATTGATCTTGTAATTTGGAATGTTAAATTACTACAAAACCCTAAAATAATTAAACTGAAAGTGAAACAAATTGTTAATATTAAAAATGGTGCAATTAATTGTAATGATAAAATAGCAATTATAATAAATAAAATTGAATACACTAAAATAGTAATTGATGTCATTAAACTTGTTAACATAATGAAAAGTGAAATTGGACCAAAAATTGATAAAATTAAAAACCCAATTGAAATTGTTGTTATTGGTCTCTTTTTAAATTTTAAATATAAATATGTTTTAATTTCCAAAATAAGAATTTGTATTGAATTATAATAATTTTGTCCCTGTGGTAAAGTATTATATCTATCGGTTAATTTATTTCTATAATATTAAATTGTGAAAATTTGATTTTAATTATTGATTTCAAATTTTAATTAGAATTTTAATCTATTAATATTGTATTGATTGTTTTTGTTTATTATAATAAATAATTTAAACTGTTTGTCCCATTTTGTTTTTCTCAAAATTTATATTTTCTGTCATTTTAATTTTTGTAACTCGTTATAATTTATTTTATATTTAAATTTTTAAAAAATGTTTATTCATTATGTTGTTATAATTTATGATAGAGTATATTAATTGGGAATGTAGTTTAAATTATTTTACAATTACAAAAGAAATGCAATATTAAAAGAAACAAAAGAAAATAAAAAGAAGAAAAAAAGAGATAAAATTTTTAAATAATTGTTAGTAAATTGATAACTAAATTGAAAAAATAAAAGTAAACTTATTTTTAAACTAAACAAGTCACCGTTAAAAAAGGTAAATTATAACACAAAAAACCAAAATAAAAAGACAAAAGACACATACATTATAAAATGTGATAATCTTGGAAACCAAAAATTTAAATATAATATTGACCACCAAAATTTTTCATAAATTTTAAATTCTAAATAATCAATTCTTTCTAATAATAAAATTAAAAAATTTAACCAATTTTGCTTTAATTTAATTATATTTTGATGATTATTCATAGTTGTTGTTATTATTGTATTATTACTCATTGATGTTGATATTTCAATATGTGATGAGTTTAAAGTGGGTAAAGTATATTTTAATAATTTTTCCTGTATTTTATTATCATTATTTTTTTCAATATTAATAATATTGCTATTGTTAGTTTTATTAGTTTTATTGGTATCTTGATTAAAAATTGAATTTTCTTCAATAATTCTTTGCAAACTATGGGAATGTGTTGAATTAATTTTCCTTTTTGAATTAATTTTTACTGGAACAGGTATTATTACTTTATTGTTGTTGTTATTGTTACTGTTATTGCTATTATTATTATTAGCATTATCTTTAGTATCAAATTTATATTTACATGAATTATTCAAAATCTGTTCCTCCACACTATTTTTATTTCCCAAACCTTCATTATTATTGTTATTAAATTTAACAGTATCTTCATTATTTTTAAAATTAATAAAACTTTTACTTCTTCTCTTCGCAGACATAATTTATTCAAGTTATCTTTTAATTAAAAAATGAATATTTCCCAATACTTGTATCTATACTATCCCACTTACTATACCGCACCACTTAACCCAAATTAAAATTATTTACAGAACACCACTTCAAATTTCAATAAAATCTATCACTACTACTACTACTGTTACTACTGTTACTACAGCTACTACTGTTACTACTATTAATATCATTAATATGAAATTAAATTGATTTAATTCGAACAAAAAATATTTCAAGGGACACCATTCGCACCCGAACGTGACCACCGCCATAATAAAAAAATTATTCTCAATTACATTTAAAATTGTGACAGTTTTTGAATATGGAATAATCAGAATATGTAAACAATATATATTATATTATATAAACAATACCAAAATAAATCTGTCGGTCATTAAATAACTTAATTTAGAATTTAAATTTCCAAATAAGTCCAAAAGAGAAATCCATCACTACATTAAACTTAATCATATTGTTACCAATGTATTAATAACACAACACAACAGTTACCAATGGTTGATGTAAACATTAACAACACACAACAACACAACAACAATCATTTCTGTGTCTGTTTGACACTATTATTTATTTTATTCTCTTGACCAAAACCGCAATTTCCGTAATTCCACAAATCCACTAAAATCACCGCACAAAACATTTAAAACCCGGAAAAATCAAAACCGCACAGAAACTTCTGTACTAAAAAACTTAAACATATCCTTAATTTTTCCATATTACAATTTCACTGTAAGTTAAAAAACCACAGAAAAACCACACATTTCCTAGTACGTTGAATATTTGTGATGTAATTATAATTATCGGCCGATTTAAATAAGAAAGTTTATTTCCAATATTGTACATTTTTAACCGGTTATTGTATTATCATTGTGGATTAAGTTACTTGTACTGTGTTTACTTCTCTTCAGTTTACAAAGGCATCAATTTAATAACAATGTTTGTGGGTATGAAAATGGAATTGTATGTCTTACGGGATTTACATTTCCGTGTCCTTCTGATACGTTTTGAAAATTTTACGTTTTTAAAGTGGCTTTTTAATGGAACCTGACCTGGCCATTGAACAAATAGGAACAAATAGGAACAAGTAAATAAGTGAATCACATACTTCAAGGTATGTTTGGAATTTCCCAACATTGCAAGATTTAATTTTAAACTTATAAATTATATTTTTTCACAATTTTGTAATTTACAATTTTGTAATTTACAATTTAGAACAAATCCCTTAGAATTTTGCGTAGATTACATATTTTTTTCAAAATTTAAAGTTTTTTCATTGTTATTACTAATTTATTACAAGTTCTGTAATTTACTGTACCACATTTCTCACACTCTGTAAAATTAAATAATTTAATTCTCGTTGTTTAGATCGTAGTTTTTTTCCTCCTATTATTAATTTGGAAAACTAAATTTCCCACGTATTATAAACAATGTACAACTATAATTTAGGAAAAATTTAATTCATTTTTGCAATTGACCGTTATTTACGTAGAATTTAATGGGAAATGCGTTTAAAAAAAAATTTAATAGTTAAAAACTTTAGTTTCTATCTATTAATCTTTTTTTTGATTTTTTTTTTACCTCATTTGTTTCATATCAATTAAACAATTTGCCCATTCAATTGATCATTAAATTTGAATTTTTGTTTTCTCTTCCTTTTTTATGTTTCAAATTGTTATTTTTTTTTTCTTCGCAATAATTGATAACCAGCAACATATATTAGTTGTTTTATTAATGAACAATGCTTCTTTAAATCCTATTTTTTTGTCAAATTCGGTTTTTTCTATTTTAATCTTGAAAATTAAATCTTTCCAAATTAAGTCATCTTTCGTTCGCATGGCATTAATTATTATTTCAAATTCTTTGCAATTTGAAAAAAATAAAGCAGAAACAATTAACAATTTGCTTTTTTATTATAATTAATGCCCTTAAATTGATGACATCTGATGAAATTAATTCTTGTTGTAATAACAATACATTCATTCTCTTTTAAATTAAACTCTATTGTTTCAAAAAACTTTATTTACCGGTTTGCATTCTTTTTTTATTTCGACTTGTATATTTTATTTAAAAAAAATTTTTTTTTTTCTTCACTTTAATCTAGCAATATTGAATTCATATTATATTCATATCTTAGAAGTAAAATTATACTAAAAACCGATATCATATATCTAATTTAAATTAATTTCTTAATTAATTTAATTTATTCTTTTTTCGAAAATAATTATATTTATAATAAGATTAATTCATTGATTTTTTAAACTTTTAAACCCAGTTTTTTTCCTATTATTTTTATATATAATAATATAATATTAATTCTTTCTGTAAATTTATTTTCTTATTCTAATTTCATTTCTTATTAGGAATTACTATAATAATACCGTTATTTAATCTCAATTTTTCATATAATTTAAAGAGTTATTCAATAAATCATTTTTTTTTTAGAATTAATTTATCATTCTAAAGAATAAAATCATATTAATTCAATTTAATTCAATTTAAATTAATTTTTAATTACTAATTTTTTATCAGTTATTCAATATCTTCCACATTTATTAAAAATTTTATCAAATAATATAACATTTTTTAATAAATCATTTTATTAATACAATAAATTACTTTCATTTTAAAAACCATATTTTTTTTAACAACATTTACTAATTTTTATTGAATTTTTGTTAATAATTTATTAAACATAATTAAATATATTTATAAGTTTAATCATATTAAAAAACATTTAACAGTTTAACAACCTAATTACTGGTATAATAGCTTAAAAATTTATAATCCATTATATTAATTAAATTTTCAAATAATTTCTTTTTTTTTTTGAAATATTAATAACAACTATTATTATTAACCTAATAACTAATTTTAAAGATTCAATATTATAATAAAAACTAAATATTTTCAATTTGAGTTTCACCAAAGTTATCATTTCATTTATTTCAATAACTTTTAACCTAATTCGTTGACAATTATAGTTCTTTTTAACAAAAAAAAATATCAAAAATTACCAAAGATTTTTAGAAACTGAATTATTTATTAAAATATTATTAATAAAATTGTGTAATAATATAGGAATATACCAATCTAAAATTATTATAACATTCTCAAAAATATCAATACCAGTAATTCATATTATTAAAATTAAAAAATCCAATTTTTAATAAATTTTCCAAGTGTTAATTAATAAATTCTAAATTTATCAATTTGACTAATAATAATAATAAAAATAATATCTGTAACATAAATAATAAGTTACAAATATCCACAAAGTAGAATAAATTAACATTTCACATTATCAAGTGCAATCAAAATTCAATTATCTAGGGAGAAAAAATTATCTTCGTTAAGAGAATTCAATAAACACAAAAAAAAAGTAAAGAGTCTGGTACTTTAAACATTTAAAAAAGGAAGTGTGATAATTAATAACATAATTTAATATCCATTAGGAGAATCAATAATTTAATTTAAGGAACCATTTAAAAACATTCGAAATTATTGATAATTTACGAATAAATTAATACTTCACAATAAAATTTTTTATTGATAAATTTAAATTTAAAACTAAATTATCAATTTTAACAAAAAAAAATATTAATTACTATCATTCACATCTAATTCAAAACTATAATCAAATACTGCTCATTGGGAAAGAGAAAAAAAAAACCAATTCGAATATTCTAATAACTAAATTTTACCATAACAATTATTTTAAAATTTAGTATTATAATAACATTCATTGCAGAAGGAAGAAGAAATTAAAATATTTCAGAAAATTATTACTTATCTGTGTGTTCAAAATATTTCATTATTTGCGTGTATTAATTTATCAAAAAGAAGTTAGAACAGAAATATAGTGTCTTTTCACCAAATAAATTAAGTTTGTACAACTATTTTACTCATATTAAATAGTGTACCATTAAATTATTTAAGACAAATAATTTCACAATAATAAATTAACAATAAATTTCGATCATATTATTGAAAAAAAAAAAATTATTAATAAAACCAAAGCATTTATTTGTATTAAATTTATTAAACATTCAAATTTGGTTGTTTTAAAGTGAATCAGGAGTAATTAAAAAAATATTTTGAAAGAATTTTAGTTTATAAATAAATTAATAAATTTAATTATTCAAAAAATTAAAATAAAAATTAATCAAATATTCTGATAATAAATAACACAAATTAATCTCTCTTCTTCAAATAAAATTATTATTTCCATAAATTATATTAAATTCACAGTTTAATTTAAAACAATTTAATTAAAGTAATTGGTAATCTTACTGTTGTTAAATTAAATTATTATTCAAATTGTTAAAACAGTAACGTCAGCAATATTTCCACATTTGACTCAATATTTAATAATAATTTATTTTTTTCACCATAAATTAATTAATACATCAATCAACCACATTATTTGAAGTATAAACCATTACCGACATTAATTTAATTTAACCATTATACTAATTTGTTTTCAAAAAATTTGTAATTTTCAATTAACTAATTTAATTAAAGAATATTGAAAATTCAATTTAATTTCAAAGATTAAAATTTTAATATTTAAATTATCAGTTTAAATGACATCAATATCCAATTTATTGGATTCAAATAAAAAAATTGATTATAATGTAACAAATAATAATAAATATTCTTACCCAATAAATATAAATGAAATTCAATTAACTAATAATTCATTGGATGATTATCAAAGATTATATTTTACCACTTTTGTATTGAAAAATGAGGAAAATAATGGTAAAACTAATGATTATAAAATCAAAATTACTGATTCTGTTTATAAATCAACATTAATGCCAGATATTTTAAAACCACCATATTTACCAGATGAATATATTGAATCTGAATATAATTATAATTATAATAAAAATATTACCACAAATGGGAGAAGAAGAAATAAAACTGATAATTTATTATATTGTCAGGAATATTCATTTCCTAATGTTAACATTATTGAAACAGGTGAATCATTTGAATTAGATTTAACTAAATTAAATGCAAATTATCGTAATAATTTTAAAATTAACAATATTGATAAAAATGTTCCACTACTAAATGGTAATATTTTCTTTGATGACGACAACACTGTCACTGATAACAACACACAAAAATTAGATAAGACCAATAATAGTACTGATGACAAAATATCACCTTCTAAAGTTAATGAAGTAAAGAAAGAATTAGTTAAAAATATTGATAGTGATAATGTTGTCTATGCAATTACCAAAAATAAACAATACAAAATGAGAAATATTATGCATAAAAACAATGAAATAAAACATATTGTAAATCCTAATAATGGTGTAATATGGTGTAATAGAACAGATTATGTATTTTTAACTGGTATTTGGAGACTTTATCAAAATGTTATTAATGGACTTTGTCAACATGAGCGTTATTTAATGGACGACAATAATAAAATACAAAAATATTGTGAAACAGAATTTGAATATATTTTAGAAAATTTAATTAATACAAAGACAAATGATAAATTAAATTTTGGTAATAATTCAAATGATAAAGATGGTACAAAACAATTCAAATATAGTGAAATGTATTGGCATAATTCACCTAAGACATTGAAAAATGAGATATTAAATTATTATAAGAATTATTTAATTAATGAAAAGAATGTCCCCATACAATTTCTTCATCACATGCATAAATTACCACTCGTTAAACGTGGTAAAGGTGGATTTATTAGAATACAAGGTATTTGGTTACCTAGAGAATTAGCTAGACCACTTTGTATCATATTTGCATTCCCCATTAGATATTTGTTAATACCTGTATTTGGTCCTGAATTTGCTAAAGATTGTGAAAATTGGTTTAATAACATTCATAATGTTAATGATTCATTAAAATTAACACCATTAAAATTACATTATCCGTTAATTAATTTCCAAAAAATTATTATTGATCAAATAAATACAAAATTAATTAATAATTTAAATTCCACTAGAAATAAAACATCAAATAATAAGAAAAGGAAAAACAATTCAATTTCTAATAATACAACACATTTCACTAAAAAACAATCATTTGTTACCAATACCAATAATGTTATAGATTTTAATAGTAATGAATTTAATACTTCAATAATTAATTCTAATCACAATAATTCAAATGTAAATAATGCTACTAATATTAACAATGTACCAATTTTACCACCAATGGTTAATTTTAATAAAATATCGAATTTTCCCAATGTGGGATTACTCAATGATATGAATGATAATTGGATGTTAGAATCCACACAGCAATCGTTCAATAATAATTTTAATATTCCAATTAATCCATTAAATTCATTGAAAAATTCTTCAATTTCTTCCACACCACCTATAATTAATAATTCTAATAATGGTAACAATGATAATAATATTAATTTAAATGGTACTGTTTCTAATGGAAGATTATCATTACCATTACAAGTTCAAAGACAATTAGGTATAAATTATTCCACATCAACTTTAATGATACCGAATTTAAATGCACATGAAATAAATAATCACATTAATCATAGTAATTCAATTGGTAATACAAATTCACAAATTTTTAATTTTAATAATAATGATGTTAATAATAATATTGATAGTAATTTCAATGTACATTTAGATAACAGTACTACAGGTAGTAGTGTTTCACATATTAATAATATTAATTCATTTACAAATGAAAATTTATCACATTTGACGTCAAATAACAATAGTTTTATTAATTATAATAATAAAAATAATCAACAAATGACAAATTCTAATACTAACATCAACACCAATAGTAATAATAACAATAATAATGGTAATGGTATTATGAATAATGCTAGTAACGTTGCTAATACTGCTTCTAACGGTTTAAATTTATCATTTAGTAGTACGAATAAACATAGTAATGGATCTTTTTTACCTATACCAATACAAACAAAATTACCAGATATTAGTCAAACATTATTACCTTCTAGTCAAAATTTAATATTAAATCCCAATATGGACAATTTAAATAATTCTAGTCCTAAATTATCATTAAATTCGAATAATTTATTATGGACAAACAATAATTATAGTAATAATATTAATAATAATATTAATAATAATGTTAGTGATAATTCCAATAATAATTCCAATAATAATTCCAATAATAATTTAATCACAATGATTCCAAATGTTAATGACAATGTTAAAAAGAATGAAAATATTGAAAACAAATCGATAAATTATTCAGGTAATGTAAATAGTTCAACAGATAAATAAAATAAAATAATATTATAATGATTAATTTTTTTTTAGATATTTGAATTTTAATATAGATAATTTATTAAAATAATCGAATAATGAATTAATTAATTAATTAATATAAGTATGAATACATGAATCAATTGAAGTTATGACGTATTCAATTATTGGTTTTTTTTCTAATAAGTCTTTTAAAAGATATTATTGATTAATTTTTTTCGAAAATATTGTTATTTTTCAATGTATCAATTTACAGTTAATATTATTTCATAATTGGTAAAATTTAACAAATGTATTGAATTGTGTGTTTTCAACATGATGGGGAACATCAATAATAATTTATTGAAGTTATTATTAAAAATATTAAGTTTTAAAGTGTGATATTTACTGTAAAAAAAATATCATTGAAATACATTAATTTTGTCATTATAAAAGTTTAAATTTAATAAAAATTAATTAAATAACAATGTAATAATATATAATAATATAAATTTTAAAAAAATGAATAAAAGATTTAATAATTTAAATTTATTTTAAATATTTAATAGATTATTTCTATGCTTTTATATAAAATTAAATAAGATCTTTCAATTTAATTAATCAAATTAATTTATTACATTTCTTAACTTGAACCGAATAAAGATATAATTTCTTTTTACCTCCAAAGGCACAAAAAAGAAACAACACAACTCAAACTACCAAGTCATCCCTCCCTCATAACTAACCCCAACAATAGAAATCATAAATTTAAAGTTGATAATAAACAGATCACTGTTAGTCCTCAAATAAGATTTATCCGCAATAATGATATACGGCATAATTTAATTTACATAAATTAATTAATTACTCTAGGCAACCAAGTTAAAAACGTAAACAGAATCTAAGAATGGTAAAATTAATTGCAATATAAAACCAATCTAATGGATCAGGGGGGCTACTAAGAGTTCTTAAGAAACAAACACAAAACACAACACATGTAATCCAACAATAAATGGAACAGATTAAAGTTAAATAAACCCAAACAAGTAATTCCACCAAAAAATTCCAAATTCCTTCTATTCCGGATTAAATAATCCCCCAATTTAAACAGAATGTCACTAATCCTTCTAAATTGAATTTCCTCCACTCAATTATTCCCCTCACCCCGCCCGACTTTATGAAATTTAACGGCAATTTTTTGGTTTTTCCCCCCAGAAGTAAAACATTTTTTAAATTTCAATTGCACAGAATAACGTGGAGTGTTTCTGGCAAGTGCAAGAGATTTAATTTTTGTTCCAGTTTGGAAATGGTGTATACTGTAATGGATTCATATGTATTGACTACTACAAGACTGTTGGAATGTATGTTCAGATTGGCAGCGGTTACGTATTGATTTTCCCAAGTTTCCATAAAGCGGGTGGTCAAAACCGAAAAAAATTGCTCCGGAATGAGAAAACCCGGTTTTCAAAGAATCGTGACGGAAATTTTGAAGTAGAAAATTTCAGGGAGAAGTTTAAAAAATTGTTTCAGGGGGTAATTAAACGGTTACACAACGTTATTGATGTAATTGATGTTCTATACATAATACGTTTTGCATATCACATAAAGTCTAATTTACGTAGGCATTACATTACACAGATGGAGATTACCTCTTTTTGTCAAATCTCCACTTTTCTTAAAACAATTACGTTCTTAATTAATTAAATTATCCTTGGTAACAAAAACTTTTTAATTAATGTCCACAAAAGAAAAGAAATATGTTTCATTGGTGATATGAGGTTACCTGGAGGTAACTCAAATCTTTGGTTAATCCCTCATATTCATCATCTTCTATTGTGCATTAAAATACTAGGAGGTATTTTACAACAATTGTATCTTACCGATAAATTGGAATTGTTTGAGTTTTAACTTTAGATTAAGTGCCATCAACTATATTTGAAATAGGCATTTTTTAATTTGATATTAATGACGCCAATAAAGTTATCTACTATGGAAATGACTCACATCATGTAATTAATTTTAGTAACGAACGTTTTCAAAATCCAAGGGAAAATGTACTTTTCCTTCATTATACAAAATGAAAATCCCCAAATAATTAATTGCATTAAATCACCATTTAGGAAACTCCTATTTTTGGAAATTACCCAATGAGGTTTAATTACTCAATTGAAATTTCGGAATTTCTCAAGACATCAAATTTCGAATATTTTTATTTTTTTGGGTTAAATTATCATTCTTTAAATATTCATGATTCTTTTAAAAAACAAATGTGTGCATCAATATAATGTTATAAAGAGTGAAAAAAGTTCCTTGTTTGCATTCATTGTTAACACATTTCTTCTAAAAAAAATTTGGACACAATTTTTCATTTTTTTTTTAGTAATGTCGTGCATAGTTTCATAAGTTATTTTCTCTTACCTTAGACAATAAATTATTTAAAATGGACCAGGAAATTGTTTAAATTTCCTTCTCAGAAATAAAATAAATAGATTTATTGATCATGATCTCTTTTAAAATGCTACTTTTATTAAACACATTCCAATACAAACACCCTTTTTTTAATTTTTATCAAAATACATTCTATCTAAATAATATATTTAATAAAAACATATTTTAATGGAACTAAATTTTTGAAATTAAACCATTATTTCTTTTTGAGAAAATAACATGAATGACATTAAATTATAATTACAATACCTTCACGTAATTATATTTTTTCATGTAAGTACTATCACTATTGTATATTTGTTTTTTAATATGAAGATATATGTATCTTCAATAAAATATCTGGCCTGACACCAGTTTTTATTCCATATAATTCGAATTTTTCTTTACCTACTCCATTTCATTTTAAGCTCAATTTTGTCACAAACAATATTCATAAAATCCCTGAAAAAATATCATTGTTTCTCTTTATTTTAATTTTATTTCCAATGAGAACAAAACTTTTAGTAATATATGTGTCCTTTTAATAAAATATTCAAATTGTGAACGAATATATTTTTTTGCAAAATGGAAATATTTTTATTTTACAACTAATAAGTATGCTTTTTTTTTTTAATAATATCGAAATATTCAAATTTCTTTAAAAAAAGAAAATATTCCTAATTACATTTCCAATTAAAGTTGAAATTATGAAACAATTTAATTGCCTGCTAACTATTTGTTCGGACAAATTTAATCCCCTTCTGGGAGTAAGAATATCAAATTGTTTCCCACTATATTATCTTAGCAATGATATACACTAAATTCTATCAATTACCTAATTAGTATATTTTTTCACCATAAACGATCAATACATATTCCGTTTTAATTTAACTTTAATTTTTAAGTTAATATATTGCTTTGACCGATATAAATTTCGGTTGAAAATTGCCTTTTCCGATAAAACAATAAGATTATTTAATCCTGTCTTATTTTTGTTTTATGTATAAGTTATTTTTTTTGAAAAAGAACCATAACGTTAAAAATGTCTAGTTTATCAGAGTCAATTAAATGTTAAATTAATTAATATACGATGATCCAGATCTATTCAACAAAAAAAAATAAGTTTAATTAAATTTTAGAACAATGGGAACAAGGATCTTGTTATTGAAATAATAAACGTTATTTTTATTCTGTTGATTTGCCTGTTTTTAAGATTAACAATCCTCAATCATTTTAAGTTTCTATTCAAACTTTATTGACCCTTCATTTTTATTATCACTTGATATTGTTTCTATATCAACAACATTTTCCACAAGTATAATACATAAAACATATATTATAGACAAACAAGAAATAAAGATAATTATAATAATGGATTATGTTCGGTAATTTTAATTAGTATTCCCCGAGAAAATAATGAATTACGTTTCATAATAATAATTAAAATCAATCAATTTACCATTTAGAAAAATAAAGATTTTGAAAAATGACATGGTATGCATTAAAATTTACAAATTAAATATATAATTTAATCTTGTTATAGTAATTTTTACAAATTGAACAATAGTAATGAATTATAATTAAGTATGAGTAAATCACATTTTTAATAATTTTTTACTAAACAGAAACAAGTAAAATTTAATAAGAATTTTTTTTTGAAAAAAATGTAAAGTTTATTTTAGTAAATGGAAAGTTAAAACAATTATTTTTTCTAAAATTTGATTTTTTTGGGCTACATTCTTTAGAGTTTGCTTTTTTCTAGATCTCCAATGGAGTAAAAAAGGAAATCCATTCCAATTTATGTTCTTGTTTTTTCTTTCTTTCAATTACTGACTTTTGCATTGCCCCAAAACTTAGAGAAGTTAAAGTTTTATGGCAAATGTTGCAGATTTACTTTTTAATTCTTTTTCTTTTTTCTTTTTTCTTTTTTCTTTTTTCTTTTTTCTTTTTCTATTGTATTATCTCCTATCTGGTTTTAAAATACGTATAGGTACATATTATTAGAAGACATTATGGAAAATATTTATTTTCTAATTGTTGTTTATAAAATTCTTCTATTTTTGTAATAGGGTGATTGGTAACAACAATTTGAACTTGTGTTATCAGTTGTTAACACTATGAAAGTTTTTTTGTTTCAAGATTAACATAAATGTAACACGTTGATAGTTATATTTTTTATTTTTAATAAGAAATTAATAAAGCAATTAAAATCAATAACTGTTATTCCTAACTCTTATCAACCGAGTCACATTACACTGAAGTAGGCGGATTCGAAGTCGAAAAAAGAAAAGAGATGTAAACAATAAGTAAATTGTTATTAAAAGGAGTAGTGTAAATTTATTCTTTTTCCTGTTTTGTTTTTCCTATTTTTTAGTAAAGATTCCAGAAACTTTATTTTTCCTACGTACATTGTAGTGCAAACTCCGTGAAAAAGCCGTAGTAAAAACGTATACCAAGTAAATAATTTACAGATCATACGTATGTTTCACTTTTCAACATACATAAACTTTTTTATTTCTTGGTAACTTTAAAAGCACATCTCAACAATACATCTCCTTATAGTTTATACGATAACTCCATGGCCACTACCCAATCCCCTTGTCGAGTGTAATTGATTGTTAATTTTGCACATGTGCATCATATGACAATTTGAAAACACAACTCAAGGACACTTATCAAATCCAATACATTCCTTGCTTGTCCATTTTGTGACAAACTATCAATTAATAACGTTATGGACAACAATTAGTAATAATCCTAATCTCCTTGTTTATCCCTCAATAACTACTTTAATTTCCAATGCACAGTTGTCATTACTGATAATCACATTATTCCGGGTTCCCCAAGAGGGAAATTTGGAGAAGTTGAATCTTGACAAACGATTGGTCTATAGAGTCGAAAAAGAAAAGGCAGTAGTGCAAAAATTAAAAATATTGGCAAAACAAAACAGTTTATACACACTCACATCCTGAAAAACCGCACCCCAGATTAAAAACTCATTCTCCTATTTCAATGTGTTACACCACACACTCAGGTCACCTTTCCCCTCGCAACAACACAATCTCCATTGCACTAATCCCAATTTTCCCAAGCCTCTACCGGTGTTTCTCTGCGAAATCGGTATTATCAATTGAAAAGTGGAGTTATAGTGCATAATAAACAACGTCCCGTTCTACTCAATTTTACTGTGTTCTATTGTCTTTCCAACACCAAGTTCGAAAAAACGCAACAAAGTTTTATTTGTAAAAAAAACGCTATTGTTCTTTGTGAAAACTCTATTGTTTGGATTGATTTGGGATATTTGGTACTATATTTACCAACAAATTTATTCAATTACACTAAATTCCCGTAGTAAATTCACATAAATTATGTAATTTTAATTTTTTGAAAAATTGGTTAATATTTGCCTTAAAATTCTGCTTGCATTTAATTTTCCTTGCATATTTATTGCTTTTCAATAATGTATTAACAATTATCTTTCCAAGAAAAAAAAATTATATATATATTACAGATATTTAGTATTTGTTTTTTCATTGCGTTGTATTTGGATGCTCAATTATTAGAGTTATTTACCATATTTGCTATACAATTTTTAAAAAAAAAAAATACTAGAATAGATTTTCATTTTGTTTTTCCTATTACCATACTCTATTACTAAACCACTATATCAATTTTCATATTATCTTTAAGGATTAAATTATTTAAAATTATCCTTTAATTATTTTATGAAATTTAAATTTACAACAATTACGTCTCCACATAATGAAATACTTTCCCCAAATTCTTTAATTAATAACTCAATTGACAATAATATAATGAATTCAACCTTTAATTTAAATGTTAACAATATTAACAATATTAACAACAACAATAATAATAATAATAAAACCAAAAATATTGATAAAGATGATAAAATTAAACATTTTTTAAATATTGATTCAATTCAATTAACTAATAATTGTCTTGATGATTATCAAAGAACTTTCTTTATTAATGAATATATTAAAAATCAAATCAATAAAAATGATAATACAAATAATAATAATAATAATACTACAACAAAAACTAATTACAATAATATTGAAAATAATAAAATTATTGAATTCTCTTTAAAGAAAACATCATATAAATCAAAATTAATTGAACAAATAAAAGATTTTAATCATAATTTAAATTGTGTTAAAAATGGTACTTTCAAAAAGGATAAAAATAATTTAATTAATATTAATAATAATAATAATAATTTTAATAGTACTAATAATAATAATAATAGAAATTCATCAAATGAAACTATTACTTCTAAAAATAAAAAATCTTATAGGTCTAATAGAAGTAGATCAAAGAAAAATTCAAATAATGTTTTAAATTGTATGGAATATACTTTACCAAATTTAAAATATTTTTCTCTAAATAGTGATCATAAAAATGACATTAATTATAATAATATTGATACTTCTAAATCTATTAATTTAAATATTAATGAAAATAATAATAATATAATTAAAGATAGTATCAATAATAAATATATTGCAAATAAACTTAAAGTCTCTGCAGATAATACTAATATACTGAATACAATATTATTTAAAGACGACTCAATTAAAAACAAAAGTCAAATTAATGACATAACTAATAATAACACTAATACAAATAATAATACTGATAATAATAAAGATAATAAAGATAATAATATTCCTGAAACTATTAATAAAGAGAAATCAATTGAAATAAGACATTTGATTAATTCAAATAATGGTATTATTTGGTTACCTATTGACGGTTATACATTTATTTCAGGTATTTGGAAATTATATCAAGATGTAATGTATGGTTTAATGAATATTAATAGAATTAATTTAAATAATGAATTAAATTCAATAATTTCAAATGAAATTAAATTAGAGAATAAAACTACTTCATTACCTAAGGATACAAATTCAACAAGATTGGATTCTAATTTTGAAAAATTTTCTCAAATTGAATTCGAATTCGTTTTAAATTTATTATTAAATAATTTAAATGAACATGATGATAAAAATACTTTTAAATTACGTCAATATAAAAATAATAAACCAATTATTAAATATCATGAAGTTCATTGGGAATTTATTAATAATAATATAAAGGATGATTTAATTAATACTTATCAACATTATTTAATTGAAATAAGAAAATTTAATCCAATTTCATTAATTACTAATTTAGATGAATTAAATATTGTACAAAAAGTTAGAGGTGGATTTATTAGAATTCAAGGTACTTGGTTACCATATAATATGGCAAGAAGATTATGTATTTTTTTCGCTTTCCCAATAAGATTTTTATTAGTACCAATTTTTGGACCACAATTTCCAAAAGATTGTGAAAATTGGTTTAATAATGATAGACGTTACCTTTTCAAAGATTATTTATTAAATAAATATAAAAAAGATAATTCTGTCGGATCTAATCCAATTAATATTCATGAAAGAAAATTAAGTCAAGATGAAATTAATTTAATATTAACTGATTTTTTAGGTTTTACCATTAATGATAATAATATTGTGATAAATGAACCAATTAAAATGGAAAAAAATAATTGTAATAAATTACCTACCATTGGGTTTTTATTAAATTCTACTGATGAATCTGATGAAACAAGTTCAAATAACATTAATGAAACTTTTAATAGTCCAGTTAAAGAAAATTCAAATTTTCAAATAAATGATATTAATAATCCAGTTTTACAAATTACACCTGCTGTTACACCACAACTTTATATCGCCAATGTTAAAAATTGCAATAATAATAATAATAATAATAATTTTATTAGTTCTACTACTAGTAATGTTTTACCACAATATTATCCAAATAAATCATCAAGAATGGAGAGTCCACTACAGGGAAGTGGTCCAATACCAACATATTTAAATACCATACAAGGTCAATTAAATTTTAATCATCCATCAACTTTATCATATAATATTAATCATCCAATACAACAAAAAAATGTGATAAATAATAATCACAATTATAATAATCATCATATTAATAACAATAACAATAACAATACCAATAATAATAATTTCAATGATATTCAACAAGGAAAATTAATTAATCCACCAACATATTATTACAGTGTTAATACAGATCAAGCAATTACTCTACAACCCATGTCACAAAAAAATAGTATTAATAGTATACCAACACTTCCCATAACATTAAACACTATCAATAAAGAAAATAACAATTTAATTCCAAATTACAATAATATTATGAATTCCACTATGCATACCACTAATCAAATGAATATCATGTCACCAAATGAGATGTTAAATATAAGTAATATTGGTGTTACTACTAATAATAACTATATGAATAATTTACCACTTTCAGAACCAAAATATTATAATCAAATTCCTATTAGTACAAATTCATATTATAGTAGTAATAATTCATGCTATAGTAGTAATAATTCATATCATAGTAGTAATAATTCATATTATAGTAGTAATAATTCATGTTATAGTAGTAATAATGTTAATAATCCAAATTCAAACGGGTTTATTAGTAGTAAAAATATCTCTAGTAGAACATATAATTTTAGAAGTGGTGGTAATCATAATAGTAATCATTATAATATTTAAATATAAAATAAACGACTCCAATTATAACCTCTGCATATAAGAAAAATTCTCACTAATATCGTCTCTCGCAAAATTAAAAAAAAAAAAATTCATCAATAACTTATTATTAGAAAAATTTTAAAACAACACGAATACATTCTGCATGTTTATATTGTTTCAACAACACCAAAAGCAAAAAAATATAAAAAAAAAAAATTTACTTCATATATTCTTTAAAATAAATAGCACAACATTTAATTAACAGTATTTCATATAACGTCATATAGAGAAACAACATAGTTTGATTAAATTACAAAAAAAATAACAATGTAGTAAACCACTACAATACAATAAATAGCAACTGAAAATTCTGTTTATCACTATAATTCCAAAACTTAAAACATTTATTGTATTCCCGTTCCACAGTAATTAAAATTTATGTACGTTCTTGTTACTATAACATTAAATTCTTTCAAAACTCAAAACATTTCCTACCAGATCTCACCCATAAATAAAACAATATAAATTTAATCGGGACTTCCCAAACAGGAAGTGGAATCCAATTTAAAATTAATTTTGTATTCAACTTTAATTCAATTTTAACGTGATTTTGCCCAATGCGGTAAGTGTGTCCAACGGGGGAAATAGCTCGTATTGCTCTTTTTTACCCTTTTTGAATTGAATAATTACAACAAATATCAAATTTCGATTAAAACTGTGCTAAAATTAAATATTCAATTACTATTTTAGAATTTAAAATTTAATTGGAAACTCAAAATTCTCCTGAAACAAATTAAAGTTGGGGAATCAATTTACTTATAACCTAAATTTCGTAGAACCACCAATAAATAAACAAAAAATGTACCGTCTTAATGAAAAATATAAATTGGAAGAAGTGTTATGAAAATTTGTTAAAATTTAAGTTTCAATTTTAATTAAATCCAAAGGAAATTATTTTTTTTTTTGCAAAAAATTTTTTTGAATAATATTCCAACATAAATTTCAATATCTCTTATATTATTCACTTACTTCTAATACGTTTATCGACTGATTCAAACTATAAATTAGTAGTACCGATTTGATTTACTGAAAAATTGTCATTTTTTGAAAAAAAATATTTGAAATAATTAAGAAAAATAATTTAATTGTCTCTAAAAACGATAAAAAATATCTTAATTAAACCCCATAAACACAGTGAATAATATCAAATTAATACTAATATTTGTCAAATATTGAGTATGGATAATAATATTACCAATAATAATACCAATGATAATATTAAAGATAAATTAAATAATAAAGATTCCATAATTAATTTTTTACCAATAAATCAAATCAAATTAACTAATAATCCATTGGATGATTATCAAAGATTAGTGGTATTAAAACATTATAAATTGAAATTGAATGAAATTAATTTCGATAGAACTGAAACTAAATTTAAGACAAAATTAGTTGATCAAATTAAAACTTCCTATTCTGAATTTTTATCACATATTGATAATAATGATCCTAATGGTAATAACAATAACGATAACAATAACAATGAGATAGAAAACATATCTAGTTTTGAAAATGAATATGATAGTATTGAAAAGATTAAAATAGATAAACCTCAAAAATCTAATCATAACAGAAATAACAGAAAAATTAATAAAGACTCTAATATTTTAAATTGTGTAACATATGATTTCCCGAATCTAATTGTTAATTCAATTGATAAAAATGAATTCTTAGATAAGAATGAACTTATTGGTATTATTAATAGATTAGACACTACCACTAGAAAAAATCTTTGTTTAGATATAGATAGTGTTCAAAATAATTTATTAAATGGTATTATTAACGTTCAACATATGAATAACAATGGAAATAATAACAATTCATCTAAATCTGTTACTAGCACATCCACTATATCTATAAGTAAAGAAAAGCAAACATCTGATTTTATTAATAACAATGAAAATACTGTAACCACTAGTGATCAAAATGATGCAAAAACTTTTGTAAATAATGATAAACCGAGTAATATTAACACTAATTTAATTAATAATAACAATAACAATAACAAACTTATTGAAACCAATAAAATGGAACATGAAACAATAAATAAAAATGAAAGAGAAAAAATTGTTTATTCAATAAAGAATAATCAAAAATTTAAATTAACCAATCATTTTTATAATTCTAACAAAGCTAGATATTTAATTAATCCAAATAATGTTGTTAGATGGTCACCGGATTTAAAATATGTGTTTATCTCAGGTATTTGGAGATTATACCAGGATGTTATGAATGGTTTAGTCAACATAGATAGAATTTCATTAACATTAGACAATGAAAATAAGGATGAAACAAAAACTGATGAAAATGATGATGATGATGGTGTAAAAAATAATACATCTAGAAATAACAATAACGATTTTGATTATAATCATGATAATAATTTAAAGGCAATTAAACAATATTGTAAAGATGAATTAACATTTGTTATGTCTCGATTTAATAATAATTTAAATTTAAATGAATTCAATAAATTAAATGTAAATAAAAATGAGGATGAAAATAAATTTAAATATTCAGATTTCCATTGGTCATCAATACCGATGGTAACACGGTTAGATTTAATTGATTCATATAAACAATATTTACTCTTGGAGAAAGATTATAAACCACTTGAATTATTTAAACTATTAGATTCATTTATAATTCAAATTTTAAAAGGTGGGTATATTCGTATTCAAGGTACTTGGTTACCTATGAAATTAGCTAGAGATATTTGTATCTTATTTGCATTCCCAATTAGATATTTATTAGTACCAATTTTTGGTTTAGATTTTCCTCAAGATTGTGAAAATTGGTTTAATAAAAGGAATAAAAAAGTACCCACAATTCATTTAGATTCAGAAAATATTATAAAATATAGATCTCTATTGATTGATTCGAATTTAAAAGATGTGGATATCAATAGTAGCAATTCTCAAAGCACAAACACTAATATAAATAATAATGGTAACAATAATGGTAACAATAATTGCAATAATAATGCTAATAGAAAAAATAGTAATAGTAGTAGTAATAACAAATTTATTAATATGACTACTGAAAACAACTCTGGTACTAATATGGTTGTTACTAACTCTACAATAAGATTCAATGGTTCCAATCCATTTAATAAACAATTATCGAAAGATAATAAAATTGTTAAACCAACAGTTTTGAAAAAAACACATTTTGATAATAATAATATTTCATTTAATAATTTTATCGATACCGGTAATGTTAATGTTAATAACCATGTTAACTATATTAATAACTTACCAATGAATAATTCGTCAACGGTTAATATTGTTAATTCACAGATTAATTCTAGTAATCAGATTAATTTTATGAATAATAATATTAATCACGGCGAAAATAACAATAACAATAACAATAACAATAACAATAACAATAACAATAACAATAACAGCAACAATAATAATGTTGTTTTGCCACCAATAAATTCTTTATTAAATATGGATATGAATTTAACCTATCCACCAAACAATAATATATTCAATATGAATAGAACTGCAATGATAGATAACACAAATACTAATTTTATTAATAATACTGAAAATATTTCCAATTCAATGAAAAATTCTTCATTTAATAGTAATCGTATTTTCCATGGCAATGTAATTAATCGTCCCATGATATTAAATACTAGAATTGATAGTATGAACAATAATGGGTTTCCCATATGTTTTAATAATAATGAAAATAATTTAATTAATTCGAACAATATTAATTATTCTAATCAAAATTTAATTACCAATTTAAATACTATTAATAAAATAAATAATGGTAATATAAATGATTGTATGAATAAATTCGAATACCCTGAATTTACAAATACTAATAGAAATAATTCTGTTAATAGTAATAGTAATAATACAATAAGACCAATTAATATTACTACTAATAATAGTAATAATCAAAATATTAATTTATTGATTGATCCACCGCAACGAATTATCTCAAATGTTAATAGTGCTAACAATAACAGCAATGTTAACAGTGATATCAACAGTAATATCAATAGTAATACTAATAGTAATATTCATTCAACATCTCAATCATTTGTTTCTATACCACAAGACAAAAGTAATAATAATAACAATAATATTTTTTTTCAATAAATATAATAAAACCACAAATGGAAATAATGTTATTGTAGATTCCGCTGTACCTAATATAGTAACATTATCTAATTTAAATCACAATAATGAACAATTAAATTATCAAGATAATTCCACTGAAAAACCTAAATAATTTTCCAATAAGAATTTACTATACTAATAATTATGATTGTTTCCAAATGTGAATTTTACAATTATTAACTATAGCCATAAAAGAGAAAAAAACTTGATATTTAAATACTAATTAATTAACATAAATCACATCGAAGCCTACAAATTAACAGGAACTGATTTTAACAGGCAAAAAAAGAAAAAAAAGAAGAATTTAAATTTGTAACAAAATTTTTGAAATTTTTTTTGAGAATAATTAATTCTTTCCTAAAATTGTTCTAATTCCGATTTAATTAATATACTAAAATTATGCAGTTGCAATCAAATTAAATTAAGTTAAATTAAATTAAATTAATTGATTCGATTGTTTTGATCCCACTTAGAAAATTGTGAATATATTATATTTCAGTCCGATATTTGCAATTTTTTTTCATTTAATTATCGTGTTAAATTACTTATTTATTAATCGAGATAAATTTATATAATTCATGTATATGATTTAAATTATAAAGAAATGCTATTACTAGAACCATGTTTAGTTAACTCTTTGCTACACTGGCTTAAGAGTAATATTGAACTTCTTGTTCCACAATACCACAAAAAAAACAACAATCTCAATAGTGTCAAGTTCACAGTTTGATTGATCTATGGGAATAAATTAAATTTTCATTCATTCTTCAATTGTAAATTGCTTAGAGATTTGTACTCTCCGGAACGTTACTTGAAATTTTTCCTGCTTTTGTTTATCTTTTCCAGTACTGGGAATGTAACTGACTATAATTATTCCAATGCAAATATTTGTTCATTATGAAGCCTAAGAATACTTCATTGTGTAATGTTTTAATAATACATGGCGACAATATTCAATGTTTTACTCATACAATGTCTTACAAAAAAAAGACGATATTCTCCCATTGCCAACAACAACAATAACAAACGAATACAGATGGACAATGCTAGTCCTCGACCAGAACAGTATTTGTAATCCCCAAGGGCATCACAAGTTGAAAACCTCAAACAACAATAGATGCTATTGAATAACACAATAAAACCACTGTAGTCAAAACGCACATTAAAACACACAGACAAACGCCGCAGGACGGTTTTGCACTGACGATTTTCTTTTTTCTTTTGACACACACCGCTCTTTCCTCTTTGGGAAACACTTTCCATTGCCACAATCGGCAAAATCGCTGCTAATAATAAAATGATATACCAAAATTGAATGTCAGTTATTCGTACACGATAATTGAAAAATTTTCATTCTTGTTTTGTTTACCATTTGCTCGCTTCCCTTTTGGGCAACATGCTAATGTATTACATCTGCAATGTATCATTAATTATATACATATTTGTTTGTATTGAAATGTGTCAATCTTGTTTAGATGCAGTTTTTGAATTGAAATTTTTGAAAACACATCTACTTACTGAATTGTATAAATTTGTTATCTTATCTTATATTAATAATTATGATTAAATTACTGGCTTTATATACTTTAGAGGAGATAAATTTTCTCAACATTATTAACGAGGTCAATTTCAAATACCGGTCAAATTGAATGATTTTGGTTCAAACCAACTCAAAAATTGACTATTCCACAGTAGTTGAACCATGGCCTACATATGATTGAATCTATTTATCGATTGGCTAAAAATTAATATGGCATTTTTATAATTCTGTTTTGAGTCATTTGAAATTTTGTCTTCATTTCACATGCAATTGCATCCGAATAGAATTAGTGGCATTTAAATTGCAGATAGTTCATGATATAACCTTCAACTAACCCATTGTTTTGATATTTTATATTATGAATAAACGTGTTTGGAAATTTGTAAAAATCTAATACATTAAAAGCAAAACATTATCAACTATTACATCCATGGATTTTTCATATCTGTTTCATGAAAAATTGCAAATACCATTATTATGAAAATAAATATTACTACTAATAGTAAATGATAATATCTGAATTAAAATTGAATAATAAACACTTGTAAAGCCAAAGTTACTCTCGAATTATTATTAGAAATATTTCCACAAATTTTTACTATTAATATAATATTAGTTCCCAAATATACCACCATTGTGTCATCAATTTTAATTCAAGGAAACGATTAAGTTACGAGATTAATTAAATCCACACTTGTTATTATGCTTTAAATTAATAATCTAAGAATTTTTTTTTTTTTAATTCCTCAACAATTATTTAATAAAGCAAAACCATTTAATTTGATATTTTAGCCCAAACCAATGTAAAAAAAAAAAAGAATGCACTGTTGTTGATTAATCATTGTAAATCTATAATAATTAAATAATGTGTTGAAATATCAATAATTTGATAATGTAATCAAAGAGAAGAAGAAAAAATAATTTCGAGGATATGTATTTATTAAAATAAAAAACAACACAATTTATTTAAGTTCCATAAAATTTTTAATTTCTTTCAAAATTAATACAATTAGTAACAATGATATCGAGGCTTTTAAAGAAACTTAAAATATAATATTTCTTATCATTATCAATTAGTATAATGTCGTAATTATAAATTACAATGATAATAGCAATTTACAAAAAAAAAAAAGATAATTCAAAACAATCAATTAAAAGGAATGTCAGATACACATTCTCAATGACTCCAGAAAAACACAAACTTATTTTAATTAAATAAAATTATATCTTAATTTCCCGCAAAAATATTCAAATTTCTAAAAATGAATAATTAATATCGAATGTAATTTTTTTTTGTCATCATGTTTTATCAACAAAGAATAAAAAATCAGAAATTTTGTTAGTAACTTATAATTAACAACAATTGCGTTGTTTTCTTCTTCATATAATGAATAATTATAACCAATTGTCACCCAGTAAAATATAATACCTATTTTAAACATTAATTAAATTGTTCTATTTTTATAATTACAATAGATAGTTGGTTGATAAAATAAAATATAATTAATTATTTTATCAGGTAATAATGTAAATTAAATATTAAACAACTTTAATAAAAAAACATAATAATTGCTTCTTAATGTCTTGAACAAAATCACAATCTATCATTACTACTGATAGATTTACATGTAAATTAATATTTTAAATTTTATTAAAATACCAAAAAATTGATTTACATTCTCAATTAAATTGAATCAATCAAGTCTCTGTCATGATCTTATTAATTAATCAATCATATCAAACAATAATCCCAAAAATTATTAATAAACTTGTAAAAATTCGAGCGGGTAAAAAGAATTTCAATTCAAATTGCATTAAATAAATAAAATTAAATTTCCAATAGAAAAAAAAAATAAATTTAATTAATTTTAAAACTTTCATTTTTCCTAATTATTCAACTAAGTAACATTGTTTCATTCAAATTAAAAATCTGTTGAAATTTTATCAAGTCAATCGTCAATTTATTGATTCAATAATTAAATTACTGTAGCAATTTGAATTTTTTTAACTAACTTTAAGCAAACAATTCAATATTTTTTCAATCTTAATCGTTTCCTAAACGAGTTTTGAAATTCTCGAAAATAATATCAATTGAAGATAAATTACCAAAGTGCAAATTGAGAGAAAAAATAAATTCATACTCGAAAGAAAATATCAATTTAATTAACAAACCAAACCAAACCAAATTAAACTAACCCACATAATTCAATTTAACTGCAGTGAATTAAAAAACGCATTTGTTTCCAAAAAATATTCAATTTAGATCTACCCGAGATCTAATTAATTAATAATATTTTACTAATTTAGAAAAAAATATTTTTTAAAAATATTTTTGAAAAAGTTATAATCATTGACTAGTAGTACGACAACATAATGATGTATTTCCTTAAATTGGAAGATATTCAATTATTTGAAAACTCATTAGATGATTATCAACGTTTATTAGCGATTCAATCAATTTTGAAAAATTATTCAATTGCTCAAAACGAGAATGTTGATAATATTTTACCGAAAATTAAATTTAAAGTTAATCAAACTGCTTATAAATCCAAATTAATTAAACAAATCAAAGATACTTGTAATGACTTGTTTAATAAAAAATTAAGACAATATTATTATCAATACAATTCCAAAAATAGTAAAATAAATTCAAATATTGAAAATAAAAATCATAATAACAATAATAATAATAACAATAAAAATGATGATTATGATGACTCTGTTGAAAAAATTGTTAAATATAAACCAAAAGGAAGACCCAAAAATGAATTAAATTGTTGTGAAATTGAATTATCGAATATAATATTTAACGTTTATGATAATGATAATAATAAATTAAAACAAATTGAAATGGAAACTTTAACTGAATTTGAAAATTGTTTAAATAATATTAGTGATAATTTGAAAAAAAAAATTTGTATCAACGAATATACACATGAATTATTAATTGGTAAACATTTATTAACATCAGAAATTGATGATAAATACGATAATAATCATTCATTGAGTGATTATAAGAATTCAGAGAAATCTACAATTAATATAACTAAAAATCAACAATATAAATTGACAAGTATTAATTATTATACTAATATTCATACACAAATGTTTAATCCAAATAATGCATTAATTTGGTCAAAAGGTATCGAATATGTTTATATTTCAGGTATTTGGAAATTGTATCAGGATATAATGTTTGGTTTAATGAAAATGGATAGATGTCAAAATTCAACGATTAATGAAGCTATGAAGGATAATTGTAAATTTGAACTAATTAAAGCATTTAAAAAATTAATGCCACAAGTTAATATTGTAAAACATGTTAATTCTGTACTTGATGAATTGGAAGAAAATGATAATACTGGCAATATCAACAATGGAAAAGGTAATGATGATAATAATAATAATAACGATAAAGATAATGCACATAATGATAAGATTAAAAAAATTAATAAATATATTGAATTTTATTGGAATTCATTAAATAATAAAATTCAAAAAGATTTATTAATTTATTATAAAAAATATTTGCTTGAAATTGATAACATTGATCCAGATTTATTAAATGATTTTGATGATTTGAATTTTATTCAAAGATTACGTGGTGGATTTATTAGAATTCAAGGTACTTGGTTACCTATTGAATTAGCAAGACCACTTTGTATTTTGTTTGCTTTCCCAATTAGATATCTGTTAATACCGATCTTTGGTAAATCATTTCCAATAGATTGTGAAAATTGGTTTAACAATAAGGATAAAAATAAATCTATTGCAAAGTTTATGATTAATGATTCAAATATATTTGGGAATAACAATGTAACAGTTTTCGAAAAAAATTTAGAAAAAAAAAGTCAAATGATATCTGGAAAAACAACCATTAATATTGATTCCAATCAAAAATTTAATAATAACAATAGCAATAATAATAATATTAATACTGGAGTTGTTAAAAATGTAATGACACCAATATCATTTTCTCATTTAGAAAATACGAGAGATTTAAATAATGATAGAAGATTCTTTGTTGATCAAATGAAAAATTCAGTTAATATTCCTATTATCAAAAATTATAATTTACCTAATATTGGTAATAATAGTCAAATGAGATTTAATGAGATAAACAAACAAAATTTACCTGTTAACAACATGATGATTGGTAACAATGGAAACAATGACAATCCTAATAATGCCAATAACTTTAAAAATAATAACAACAATAATTTTAATAATAATAATAATATTAATAATAATAATTTTGAAATGGATAGAATGTCTACTAAAAGAGAATTTGATAATTTCACTACTACCATGATATCAGATAAGAGACAAACTAAACAACCAAAAATGTTTAATTTATATTCTACTACAAACTTACCATTTATGACAAATCCACAATTATCAAATAATATTTCCAATATTGGTATTGATAAAAATAATAATATTACTAACAAAATAAATTATACTATACATAATCATAATCATAATACACCAAATATTATCAAAAAAATAATGACAAATCAAATGAATGAACAAATAAATAATTTAAAACCATTAGAATTTAAAAATACTTCTAATAATAATATTAATGACAATAACAATAATAGTGGTTTAATGAATTATTCCACACAAAACAGAATTAATTATAATAGTTTAATCAACCCCATTAATTTAACTAGTTCAACTAATTCAACTAATTCAACTAATTCAATGATTGAATCCACAAATTTAAATAATTCAAATTTAAATAATTCAAATTTAAATAATATTATTATTAATAATAAAAAAAATACTAGTACTAATAATTTATTTCATTCAATACAAACAAATTCAATGATTCAAACAACGAATTTAAATAGTTCAATTAATTCAACTAATTTAATTAATGCGATCAATTTAACAACTACAAATAATTCCATTACCATACAGTCATCACCAATAAAACAATTTAATGTTAATAATTCATTAAATATACATAGTTCCAATACTTCAAGTAATAATCAAACTATGAATAATAGTGATGATAATATTAGTAATAGTAATTTAAATGGTGTAAAGAGAACACCATCTAATACATCCACGATTAATTTTTTGTTAAATTCAAATGTTGATATTAATAAAACTGATAAAGAAGATAGTTCTCAAAATGATAAATATAAAAGTGGATGATGAATGGAATATTCAATATTTGGTAATTATCATAATTGTTAAAATGGTTTAATTGAATCAATTAATTTTTTTTTGTTCTTTTTTTTTGAAAATTAAGTGTTTAAAAAATATCTAATAGAAATTTGCCCAATACTTTGTGTTAAATGATAATAATAGATGTGATTATTTCAATAATTAAATATATTTCTTTATACTAATATAATATAAATTGTGATATAGTTAATTAATGATTTGAATAAAATTATTCAAACAGTTGTGCATATTAACGTTTCCAAACCAGAAAAAGAGGAAAAAAAAGAGTAGAAGATGTGTGATATAATATCCCAATCATGAAGTGATTAATTAGAAACAACTTACTGTATCGTGCAATATAATAATTTCAAATACTGCATTGTAAAAAAAATGGATATTAATTATTGCATATCTTATATTAATTTTCAAATATTGAAAAGCCGCTTTAATTAAAAAATGGAAATATTGAAAATCTGTAACGGTCCGATTATAATTGAGTTAATTTAATAAATAGAGAAAAAAAAAAGACATAAATATTGTTTTCCTCTGAGATATTATGATAGTGTTAATGTGCTTAAATTTCCTACTAAATGAAATTTTTTGACGTTAATAAACACCATTTTAGGTAAAAACTAACATAGTGAATAACATACATCTTTTAATCTGAGTTAAAAAAAAAAGAAATTAAAATTTGTAAACAGCTAAAAAAAAAATACTCAAACGATTAATTAATCAAATTTAAAATATCATTATCAAATTAATGAAGATTAAACGGGCAATACTTTTCAATATAACCCAAAGATCAAAAAATCTTAATATATTTATATATCTTTGAATATTTATTCAAGTACAGGAAGTAAATTAAATAACCAAAAAACCAAACATACTTAGAATTATCTTACATAATTAATTTATCAATAATTTACATTTAAAAAAATATTCCAGGGGTTTCCGCAGGAATTACAAACAATGATTTCCCAATTAAAATTATTCACGTCATTGACAAACACCACAATGCCAATTGTGTTATCAATAAACGTATGTATAGAAAAGCAAAACACAATTGAAAACCCGAAAAACTTACAACGATATAACAGCAATTTAAAATTAACTTTCCTTTAGTAATCCAACAAAC
>JAJLYE010000005.1:163048-173682 GCA_030571715.1 Grigorovia jiainica (nom. inval.) | reverse complement strand
TGAAACGTTCTTGAAAGAAAATATGAGACGTGTATTATTTAGTAGATGTAAGCATTATATTTAACAAAAAGAAATTCGGCTGTTTTCTATAAATATCAGTATATAATAAGTTACATTTCTATTTTCTTTTTAACTTTCTTTTTCTCAACACACCAAAGATGAAATACAAGATAATAGCACCAACAAAATTGAACACAATAAAACAAGTAAATATACCCCAATTTCTCCATCTCAGTGATTAACTGCAATTAACTTGCTTTAGATAGTCATTAGTAGAGGACAGTGTACAAAATTCACAAACACCAGTAGTTTGTGGATATCTCAAGTAACCAGTACCAGATTCCTCAATATACGGCAACATGTATTCACCACAAGTTTTACCATCGGTTGGATAAAATTTTAAAAAGTCTGTATCATCACATTCAATGGGAATATTGGCAACACCAGTGGATAACATTGAATCTACAATATATGTTAGAGGTGAAATTCTGTACATAAAAATCCAGAATCGAGGCATAACAGAAGGTGTGGTCATTACACCACAGAAAGCAAAAAATAATGTAATACTAAAGGAAGCAAATTTAGCTGCATTTGCAGCTATTTGATTGAAGGATATACAAAACAATCCAAAGGCACTAGAAAAAATATAAAAACTAATGGATAGTAACCAAAATAAAAATCCTCTTTCATTTAATTGATTTGAAATTGAAGCGTTTGAATAAAATCCAACAGGATAATAAAATAAAAAGAAGCCAAATGTACCGGCAATAATACACCATGGTACTTCAACAATTATTTGGGCAATTATAAATGCTAACCAAGAATATGTTTTCGATTGATTTTCTCTTCCTTCAAATATACTTCTTTGTTTTAGGAAAACTGTTAGATATTGTTGAAGGATGGTATTAAATATAACCATAAAATTAAAAATTGCTAGCATCTGATTTTGTAAACCCTGTAAAGACCGATCAGCTTTAAAAAATGTAAACCCAAGGAACAAATTGTTGATAATACTTAAACTCAGTTTTGAGCAAGTGTAATTAGGACATCTCCAATAATATTCAAATAAACGGAATGAAACTAACTTAATTTCGTACAATAGTCTTTTAAAGGAAGGTAGTTGGTTTATTAATTCGATATGCGGATCATGTGTTAATTCATTTATCATAATATCTAATTTAATACAAACATATTGGTATTCTTGAGATTCTTTCCATATATCATGATAATCTCTGGTTGGATTTTCAAAATTTGGCTTAATAACATCTAGCATCCATTCAGCTGGGTTCATCTCTGGAAGATATTTTGAAGCACCGTGTGATTCAAAATAATTAATCATAGTTTGACAATTGGTACCTAAATCTCCAAAATAAACAGTTTTACCACCATTTTCTAAAAGTAAAAGACGATCAAACTCTTGCATCAAAATGGAAGAAGGTTGATGAATTGTACATAAAATTGATTGACCTTGTTCCTTAAGTGTTTTCATTAATTGACAAATTGACCAACAAGTTTGTGAATCTAATCCAGAAGTTGGTTCATCGAAAAAAATCATTAATTTTGGTTTTGCAACTAATTCTACTGCAATGGTTAGCGTTTTCCTTTGTTCAACATTTAAACCATTGCCAGCTTCACCAACTACTGCATCAGCATAATCTTCCATACGTAAAATTTTAATGATTTTTTCCACATAAGCATTCTTTTCTTCAATTGAGATTTTAGAGGATTGTCTTAAATAAGCAGAAAATATTAATGATTCTCTAACTGTAGCTGTATCTAAATGCAAATCTTGCTGTTTACAATAACCTACTAGTCTTGCTAAAGATTCATTGCCTGTGGCAGCACCAGTTAACACAGAACCACTGATAATACCTGTGGTTATTCGATTGGCCAAACAATCAAGTAATGTTGTTTTACCAGCACCAGAAGCACCCATCAACGCAGTAATTGTACCAGGTTTTAACCAACCATCGACATTATCCAAAATACATCTTGTTTCATTTTTAATGGTTAAATGATAACTTAGATTCCTCCATAAAAGTACCGGACTAGTTGGTGAATTATTGACCTTTTCTTTGGTTTTTGAATCTGAAGAATAAATTATTTTTTCTTGTAAAACTTCACTACAACTATAATTCGATTGGGTCATATTTTCACTTATATTATCATGATATTCTAAGTCATTTGGTGGATCGTTATCAACTGTTCTTGGAATTTTATTTCTTTGAAACACTAAGACATCAGATGTACTTCCTTGGTATCCATGATATTCACATGCAAGTAAATAAGTAAAAAGAAAAAAAATAATGTAAGCAATACCTATACCAAAACCTCTCCATTTGTGTGAATAATCGTAGTTATAATTTATCTTAAGGAAATCATCACCTAACACATAATCTTGACCTAAGATTGAACCTTTGGTTGAGCATATTTTTTCATTGATAGTTGTATTAATATATTGTGCACCCATAGGAATAAATTCAAAACAATCATATTTAACGTTATGAAATTCATTTAACATTAAAGATTCAAATAAATAAGATAATGGATTAATATACCAAATCCATTTGGACCAACCTAACATCTTAGTGGAAGGAATTGAAAACCCGTTGTATGCTGAAATTGCTAATAATAAAAGAGAAGTGGGAACAGTAGAACTGGATAAATTTTTTGAAAGTGCACTTAAAGTCCTTGCAATATGTGACATAACGAATATACCAATGAGATTAATAAGCATATAAAAGAAAAATGAACCTGCATCTCTTTTAAAATTTACCATAAAGTAATAGATAATATTGAAGAAAATAATTATCATAAATTTAATTGGAATTCGATAAATAACTGATGCAATTCCATCAACTGAAGAATAATAAAGGGAGTAAGATTTATATTTTTCATTAATTGGTCTAGCTTCAAATAAAGTGAAAACTTCTAATAAACTTGAAAATGAATTTACCACAATAGCATAATACATTGCTGCACCACGATAATAAAAAGAAGTAGTGTCCTTTTTTTTATTAACTTCATAAAACATTGAACCTAATATAAATGCCATAATTGAATTACCAACAATATTGTAAAAGACAGTACTGTATTCTTTCTTCATTCTCCAATAATTTCTGTGTAAAATGTATTTGATTTGTAAACCATATGATACATTAGATGAGTATACTTTCTTTTCATGTAGATTATTTGATTCTGAGTTTTCTATTGAAACATTTTCATTGGTTTTTTTTTCAATTTGATCCACTAATTGTTGATGACTTAAAGAATCTAACCAATAATTATAAAATTCAATTGGAGTTTGTGGAACTTTAATTTTTTTCAAGATATATTCTGGATTGATAATTCTTTCCCCTGGTGAAGTAACTGAAGTTAAAAAATCTGCAATAGTCTGATTATCAGGACATATATACCCCATTTTTTGGAAATAATTTTTAGCATCATCTTTATCACCATAAAAAATTTGATAACCTTCATAAAAAACACAAACTTTATTGAATAAGTTAAATGTATTATCTGAGCATTGATAAATTGATAAAGCCATTGCAGAATTTTGTAAATCAGTTTGAATCCTTAAAGCCTTGATAAAATCTAAAGCAGTTTTAGCATCTAATCCTCTTGTAGGGTTATCCCAACATTGAAATTTAGCATCAACAATAGATAATTCAGCGATGGAGACTCTTTTCCTTTCACCACCAGAAACGCCACGAATGTAATCATTACCAACAATGACATCCCTCACATGAGAGATGCCAAATGTATTCATAACCACTTCAGTAATATGTTTAGCCCAAGTATCTCTATCTACATTGACAATTCTTATATTAGGCGATTTTAATCTAGCCACGGTGTATAAAGTTTGAAAAACTGTTAAATTAGGTAAATGAACATCAGTTTCAGCATTATAAACCAAATCACCTTTATAAAAAATTTCGATATCATTGAATGGAATATTGTTATAGTTAATAATTGAATCATTGCCAATATTAAAATCATTAAATTTATGAGATAATAATTTAAGGAAAGTGGAACAACCTGAGCCAGGTTTACCTAAAACCAATAACATTTCACCAGGATTTAAAATACCATCCATTGGTTTTAAGATTTCAAAACAATTAGATTTATCAACTCCAACAATGGATTGCCAAATATTTAAACAAGTCTTGGGGATAATGTTTAATACATTAGTTTGATAATTATTACCAGAGTAGCCAACAGCGGTAAGATTTTGCCAAATACAATCTAGGGGATCAGAATTAATAAAATTTGGGATTGAATTAATTAATTTTTTTTGATTTTGGAACCAAAAAGATGGAGAAAATTTATCAGAATTAGGATCTAATTCTTCACAATAGTCTATATTTCCTGGTATGTTGATAAACGGATTAATAAAACTGTTTTCATTAACATTATCAATACTGATATTGACATTGTTGTTGTCCTCAAGAGATTCATCGTATTGATCTTGCACCATTTTAAGATAAAAAAAAGAATGTTAAAATTTTCTGATTCTTTTTTTTGTTACCTTGAACTAAAGTTCTTTTAATTTAACTATCTTAAGTCTAAACATTGTAATATAATTCTTACAACACAGACAGTATCTTTATATATCCTTAGGAGATGTCTCATTAATCATCGTTATCATAAATTGTAGATGATTGTTATCTACAAAATCCACGGGTTACAATTTTATTTTGTTTCGAAGAAAATTAGAAAAAAAAAAAAATAGTTTATCCCGTGGGAAGAATTTAAAAAAACAAATGAAAAAGAAAATTGAGAATTCAACCCACGGGTGTCTCTACCCGCGGATTCTATCCGGTTTTCTTTTTCTTATCAATTGGAATAAATTGTAATAAAATCATAGGCGGCCCCACATTATTGAGAACTCATTTGAAAACTCAAAATGACCGAAGACAATTTGTATGTAATTTAACGAGATGTATACAAGTTTTTCAAATATAAAGCCTGTTTAAAAAGAGATTTAAAAGATCATGCTAACAAACCTATTGACGAGCATAGATTATTGTTATCTTATGTTTGTGCTATATCGTTCATTTTTTCTGTCTATATTGAAAGCACATTTTCTGACACATAGTGATGATGGGTCATACTGTTTTTATTGGCGTCATTTTGATTAAACGTTTAAAGTTAAAAACGATTTAGTCCATAATTCATAAAAATCCACCAACATGTTTAATGGAAATAATTCACACCATGCATTGTACAATACTTTAAAGTTATTTTAGGAAGCCATCCTTATTAAAATTACAGCATAACACATTCATCAATATTTAATACCCTTGTAATTGAACATATTGTAATAAAATATCTAATACAAAAAAAAAAAAGCTGATGGACGTTAAAGGAAACATTAAAAAGATAAAAATGGTGAGGAGGAATAGAAGAGATCTAAATATTGTAACTTTTATAATGTAAATTTTTATATCATTACCTATTCAATTTTTAACACAGAAATACGTGTACTTCAGAATGATATAACAGAATATTTAATAATGAAGCAAATTTTAATAATTATTTAAAATGCTTTAAAAGAATATCGGATCTACCAAAACACTTTTCCAAAACATAATCAAGTTAAACATTGTATGACAGTTTATTTGAATATAAGACCAATCCGATGTGATTAGAAAGTTTTGCACAATAAAATTTAAGCTGGAAAGCAATCTTGAACTTCATACTAAAAGATATACCTTAAGGAAAAAGATAAGATAAACACGTTTATAGTAGCATATTCCGAATAGTTGAAAACCAATAGTAGTTTTTTTGATAATTCATATTATTAAGAAAAGTCTATAGTAAGAAATTATAAGAAATGGTAAGAAAAAGTGGAAAATTGAACAAAAATTTGAATTTTGATAATTAAAAATTATATCTTGTTAAAATATTATATAAGAATATGTATGATGCATTATTATCTATTGTTTGTACGTATACAATTCAGTTGACATATTTGACTCTCAAAACAGGAATATCAAAAGCAGAACCATGTAGTTGAGTTGAAGTTTCAAAACGAGCTCTTAAAACAGGAATATCAAAGGCAGAACCATGCAACGCTTGAGGATTAATTGGAGTTGCAGAAGTAAAATGAACAAAAGCAAATAACGCGTATACAGATTGGAATTGCATATATTGAAAAAAAAAATAACTATTTATTTGGTTTATTCTATCTTTCCTGGAAAAGAAGTTTATTTTTGTTGCTATTATAACATTGGGATACAATTTTTAAACTGAACGAATAATATATCTTTATATATTACCAACATTTTGACATAGATTTTTAAAAAGGGCTAGTCAAAATTTTCTTATTAAACAACTAAGTCAGACGGTATGCCATTATAAGTACAAGAGAACTTTTAAACTTTAGTGTTGAAGCGCGTTTAATTTTCCACAGAAATATGCGTAGGCAAAGTTTTGGTCCCAAAAAATATTTTTTGCCTGCCCGAAGATAAAACCGTCTATTGTTCCGCTTAAAATGTTTTGAGCACAGAAAACCGCGCACAGAAATCTCTCTGGGAAATAAATTGCATACTTAAATTGAAGTATTGTTCTCGACAGCAAAAGAAAAGAAAAGAAAAGAAGTCGTACTATTATATTATAGAATTTGTTTAATTGCTAGTTGAACAGAGGTTATTAATATTTTATTACCAAATACAAAGTTTAATTTAAAATTTATGTTTGTCATTGAAACTGTAATAATTGACTGATATTAAATAACTTAGCGGAATGTAAAGTATACTACTTTGCAAAAAAACTTTTCTTGGTCTTATTAGTAAAAACAAATGACATATTGTTTTTTCTTACAAATTTTTTCCTTGTCTTTTAGTTATCAGTTATTGTAAAACATTTGGGAGAACGTACAATTGGGGGTCTTTAAAAATTTTCTTAGTAAGTTGTACCATTCTTTTTGTTTTAAATGTTTGAAAAATTTGCAAATATTTTATTGTTTTTATTCCTTTATATTTGTTCTTTTTAGCTTTTGGTAGTAATTACTACTTTAGACAAAACTGATTATAAATTTTTGTAGGAGATTGGTAAAGTTTTATAACATAAAAGAATGTCTCAAAAGAAATTCCATTGTTATATTTTCCTTTTCCTTTTTCTTAATAAAGTTCTTTACATAAAACTAATAGTGGTAATTTCTTTTTCTGTGGCCAAGAGAAAGTTTACTTGTAGACAATACATAGGATGGCTAATTTTGTTCTTTTAAAAGTTTTGAAATTTTTAAATAAAACAGGGAATATTAGTATAACACAATATTTTTTACACTTTAATTTAGAATTGAAACAATTGTGTTCTACCTCTGAATCAAATCTAAGTAGACACGGAACAAAAATTATTAACAATTACATTAAATAACTAAGAATTAAAGTTACTATTATTTGATATCATTTTGTTTAAAAGTTTGTTTTTTTTAGCAGTAATCGTCACGTAAAGAAGAAAAACTCTAATTAATAAAATGTATCCCCCACTTTCTTGAGATAAAAGCATATTACAATAGTTATTGTTCAAGGCAAATAGAAAAAATATAAAGAATGTCACTGAGATTAGGTTGTAGAAAAAATTAACCATTTTTTGTTTTTGTTTAAAATTTAAATTAAGGTTTTTCTTAAAAGTTTTTTTTCTATTTTTGGTTTTTTACAATTTTGTAATGTTATTGTTCTCAATCTACTGGTTGTAACTTGTAATTGTAATTGTAACTGTAACATGGTTTCGATATTAGCATCGATAGCTTACAGTTAGATGTTTTGCAAAGATATGGATTTGATGGTTATTTATCTGATTTTGTACAAGGTGATAAAATCATTATTGAAATGGTATGTCAAGGTGATAATTCCGCAAATGACTTATCTCAATGACAATATAATTATTTAATTAAACCAAAGAATGGTGATATTACCTTTAAAAAAATTATCGTGGGTAAAACAAATGTTAATATTTCAAAATCGCAATATGAACCCAATCATGGTTTTAGTAGAGATACTGCCATCAGATCAAAAAATTTATATCAAGAAATTAGTATAACTAATGAACAAAAAAGCAAGATCAAACATGACATTAATGCTAAGGCAAGACAAGTTTAGATAATTTATTAATTGAAAATAATTAATTGGGGAATGATAAATTAAATTTACAATTGAATCATTGGAATGAATTTTGTATTTATGTTTATCATTAAAATCAAGATATTGTCACCATCAAGGTGGAACTAATTTTTTTTTAAAGTACGACAAATATTGATGTGTCACTTAATATTTATTAGATCAAACTAGTTTGAAAAATTAATTGATACTGGTTATGAAACATGTAATAAATTAAAGAATGAATTACTTAAATTAGTTATTAATATTTTTTGATTATCAAAATAAATTAAATACATTAAAGGAAATTATTAAATATTTAATCAATTTAGAAAATAAATATATGGATGAATGTACCTCTGAGAAAAATGAATTTAAAAAAAATGAAAGACACTGAAGAATTTAAAGAATGGATGGAACAAATTCATAATTATTCTAATGGATTAAAAGGAACAATTTACTGAAGTGGCTGAGAAATATGACTCTTATAACACTTTCAATATCCAATTCATTGATGGTACAATCGATAAACTAGCATCAGAAATCCTAGTAATGAAATATAATACTTTATCAATTAGAATTTTAAAACAAGTTCAAGAAGAAATTAAACAATTAGAAATTACAATACCACAATTAGCAAATAAATTAACTGCATTGAAAAATAAAATAAATCAAGATAGCAATATCTTAGAACCAGCATTTGATGAAATGGTCGCTAAAATTTCTAATAAATTTGCCAAATTATTCGTTAATGTTGGTAGTGCTGGTACAGTCCAATTAGTGAAACCAAATTTATATAATGATTGGAAAATTGAAATTATGGTTAAATTTAGAGATAATGCAAATTTGGAAAAATTAGATTCACATACACAATCAGGTGGTGAAAGAGCAGTCTCTACAGTTATGTATATGATTGCATTACAAGAATTTACTGAAGCGCCATTTAGAGTCGTGGATGAAATTAATCAAGGTATGGGCCAAAGAAATTAAAGAACTGTACATAAGGCAATGGTGGAAAATGCTTGTGCTGAAAATACGTCACAATATTTTTTTAATTACACCAAATTATTAACTGATTTATATTATCATAGAAAAATGATGATTCATTGTGTTCTGACTGGTCGTTTGATACCAAATCCATCAGAAAATCCAGAAATGGTTCATTTTGGTGAAACAAGTAGATGCATGTAGATAATTGAATCAATGAAAATTATTTGTTTATTTATATCAATTTACAATATTGTAAAACGATGGATTGGATTTTTTGAAATTTAATCCATTGATCAAATTTTTAAATCAAATAAGTGTACAAGGAGATTTAATAAAATAGTTTTAAATAGATTGTTGTTTGATAATAATGATGATGATAATAATATACAGATGTTTGCTATAAAAATTGATATTATTGACATAATTTATTTTATTGATGTAAATAGAAAAAATATAAAGAATATATAGATGATGATAATAATGTGACAACCTCTAAACCAACATTTAATACCAGAGAAATGATAAGTAAACCGATTTTAATTTAAACCAAAGTATTGGTGGGAACGAGTATAAAAGTAAAAAGAAACAAAGACAAAAATTATTGTCAATAAGTACTCATATTCCATGAATAGTATTTATTTGCAATAATGTTCTAAAATTTTCACATTTTGGAACAAATAGAAAAACATTGTGAATGGCATGACAACAGCATTAATAAATCATGTGGATGATGTGATTTCCACTTCAAGCCGTATTAATAGTACGTATGAACACACACGAAGACCAAAAAAACATTTATGGAAAATTTTGAAATGAATTGGAATAGACAGATAAAAACCCTTAATGATAGAATGTAATTTTGAAATTATTTATTGGTATTTTTATCTTGTCTTTCTTTACATTTTTTTGTATGTTTAGAACAATTACTGGGGTCTGCAAATGCAGTCCCACATTCTGAACATACATATGGTTTTATACCTTCGTGTGTATTCATGTGTATTTTCAATGCGGATTGAGAAGCAAAATCTTTATTACATTTTCCACATTGATTTTTAAATTTATTTTCATGCGAATCACAATGTTGCTTGAATTGATCCTTTTGTTTATATTTTGCGGAACAAATATCGCAAGTAAATCTTTGAAATGGAATATGAGAAACTACATGTGCTAATAATTTTTGTCTTTGTTTAAATTCTCTAGTGCACCCGTTCCAATGACACCAGTACTTTGACTGACCCTTTGGAATATGTTTACTTTCAATATGATTAAAATGCTCTTCCAAGGAATGAACATTAAGTTGACAATTTTTCCATTTGCAACTTTCTGGGTGGTTATAATGGTCACCAATATTGTTATTTTTGGTGGTGTTTAATTTTGTTTTTTTATTGAAAGGAGGGGTCAATTGTGGTTTTTTATGTTCTCTGGTATGGGTATAATTTGGTTCAGAAGTTGGGTTAATCAATTCCAACTCATTATTTTCATTCAAATAATATTGTTCAATCAATGGTTTTTCATTGTTTGGACAATTGTTTTGTTGGTTTT
>JAJLYE010000005.1:135960-158736 GCA_030571715.1 Grigorovia jiainica (nom. inval.) | reverse complement strand
CAATTATCCAATTTACTGTCTAGCAAAAAACCAATTAACATTTTCTTCCAAACACAATTAATTTACTATATTTTTTTTTATGTTGAACATAAATCTTGCATTAACTATATAAATTGTTTTCTTCTACTCTTTATTCAAAAAAATAGTAGTCTTGTTATATAAATAACTTTTTTTTTCAAAAGTAACATCTCCGATATTTTTTGTTACTTATTCTATCCTAAAAAAAGATCTTTTTTATTTGTTACTTTATTTGAGTTACAATAAAAAAAACTTCTAAAAGACCAAGTCAAACAATTATTTAATTGCAACCATAGTTGTTAAACTTTTCACACCTTTTTTGCTATTGAGTGTCCCCAAATAATTTGCTTCAAGGAACAAAATATTTTATTATTAGATAATTGCTATTGTAAGATCAAATGGTTACAGTTTCAAGAATTATTACCGACTTGGGTCAGTGTTATGATTCCACAGAGGATAGATATTATTATGAAACCAATGAAAATGATAATCAAATAAATTTTGATGAAGTTTTTGTTAATGACCAATATCAAACAGAATATGACGAAAAATATAATTATGATTGCTATTATGATCATCAATTCAGCAGAGAAATAACTTTAGAGAATAGACAAGATACTAATTATGAAAATAATCCAAAGGAAAGGCCAGCATCTAGTTATACTTGGAATAAGCTACCACAAGAAGTCAGGGGAGTAGGGTTATTGAATTGTGATTTAACACATATTATGTCCATCACCCCAGAAAATACACCTTTGACTACACCAATAGATAACAATGATGATATTAAAGTAATTGATACAAGACATTCCAATACTTCTTCAAAATTTTATTAGATAAGATATTTTTCTCTACATAAGATAATATGATAATGTTCCAAATTAAAGGTTAAACCATATAAACAAGAAAAAGAATTCCGCTCAGATTTAATTAAAATAATCAAATTTTTGAACCCGGTTCATCGCTTTGGAAAATAATGAATGTGTAAATTGAGTGCATATATTCTATATATTATAATCAAATAATAAAAATTCGTATTAAAATAAAGGTCCGTAAGAATTGATTACTGTTGGTTACAAATTTTAATTTGGGATTGAATAATATATTACTTTGAAAATGCTCACGATTGATTCGTTCAAAATAAGGTGAAGACCCAATTGGATTAAACAATTCAAAACAAGGAAGACACAATCATGGGAGGAAAAAACTGCTAATGAACTTTCCTTTAATTAAGGATCTTTAAACCTTTTAAAACGTTTCTCATTTACAGTTACATCTTCTTCTATATTACTTTCTTGTTAATTTATACATTTTATATTAAGATCTAAACCTGAATCTATAAAGTTTTATTAAATTTGGCCATCATAGATAAGACATTTAGTCCAATAACCACTGAATCTACAAATACTGTACCTTCAACTTCAAATTCTTCAGCTAATTTATCTTGTAACCCAGAAAACCCAGCACAACCAAGGATAACAATCTTAGATTGTAATCTTTCCACATTTTCCCTTCTAATTATTTTAACAATTTGACCAAAACTTTCTTTTGAATGTAAATCTAATACTTGTAAATCTGTTGACACAGTACCTCTCCATAATTTTTCATTAATGACATTCGTAATTAAATAATTTTCCTCTACTGATTCATCTAAAATTGGTACCCATTCTTTATTTGAAGTGATAATTGAAAAAGGTTGACAATTTATCATATTACAGTAATGAATACTTGTATCTAAAAGACCCATAACAACAACTTTATCATTATTTTCCTTAATATGTTTAGCCAATGCATGAACTAATGGATGATCAGAGAAACATGCCACTAAGACACCATCAAATTTCTTATAATATAACTCATTATTAGAATCAGTAAGTACTGGTAAACATGCTTCCATACTCTTTATACTTGCCTCTTTACCATCAATTTGAGGTGGTGAGTTACTTGGACCAGTACCAAAAGTTAAATTTAATGACTTAGAATTGATTTCATTTTTGAATAATTTATTAATATTTTCCTCCATAGCCACAGTCATGGATTCGGAACTGTTTGGATTCATAACAAGTATATTTAAAGACATATTGTGCTTGTGATGTTTTTGTTGTTTGTTTATTTCGCTATCTTTAATTTCAAATAGCACACAATGCAAATAAAGATAATAAGAAAATATTCCTTCTTATATGAAAAAAATTAAAATTTAAAATATTCCAAACTGATAACGAAAATTTGCGTTTACCAATTTGAATTTAATGACGCTAATTTGTAACGCATTTTTAAAATAATACCTGTTACGGGGAAATCATTTTGGTTTTTTATTTCATTTAATTTATTTGAATTAATAATATTTGTATACATTTTATATAGAATCTTTATATCTTGTCATAAGCTAATAGGGTTTTAAAAATATTGAAAAAGAAAATGTTTAATTTCTTGTTTATAAAGTGGAACAATCGATTGGAGTTTCTGTTGGAGTAATAACTTCATCGTAAAGTAAAGTGGTTAAGAAATCACTGAATTTTTCACCTCTAATTTCTGGTAAGAAATATTTAGCAGCTAATGCAAATTTATTCTTATCACCTACTGGGGATTTAGCAGATAAAGCTTCCACTTCTTCATTTAAGATCTTAGTGGTTAATTCAGCGGTAACTGGTTGCTTGGTGTCATCCAATACAACACCTTGAGTAACCCATTGATATAATTGACAACGAGAAACTTCAGCAGTAGCAGCATCTTCCATTAAATGATTAATTGGAACACAACCAGAACCTCTTAACCAAGCTTCCATATATTGTAACCCAATATCTAAATTGATTCTGATACCATCTTCAGTAACCTTAGCATTTTCAATAGTAGTATTTAATAAATCGCTAGCGACCACTTTAGTTTCTGGGATATAATATAATTGATTAGCTGTACCCATTTCAGCGAAAACATCATTACAAATTGGAGCTAAAGCTGGATGAGCTACCCAAGAACCATCATGACCATTATTTCTTTCTCTAATTTTATCTTGACGAACCTTTTCCATAGCAATTTCATTAGCCTTAGCGTCATCTTTAATTGGAATTTGTGCAGCCATACCACCCATAGCATGAACACCACGACGATGACAAGTATTGATTAATCTATTAACATAAGCATTCATAAATGGAGAGGTCATAGTAACTTGATCTCTATTTGGTAAAATATGATTTGGATCATTTCTTAATTTTTTAATAGTAGAGAAAATGTAATCCCAACGACCACAATTTAACCCAGATGAATGTTGTCTAATTTGATAAATAATTTCCTCCATTTGAAAAGAAGCTGGTAAAGTTTCAATTAATACAGTGGCTCTAATAGTACCACGTGGCATACCAATATAATCTTGAGCAACACAAAAGATATCATTCCATAATTTAACCTCTAAATGATGTTCCATTTTTGGTAAATAGAAATATGGACCTTTACCAATCTTAATCAATTCTTTAGCGTTATGATAAAAATAAAGACCAAAATCAAAAATAGAAGCACTAATTGGTTCACCATCAACAATTAGATGTTTTTCAACCATATGCCAACCACGAGGTCTAACGATTAAAGTTGGTAATTTGGAGATATCGTCCTTTAATTTATATTCCTTTCTTGGTGTAACAAAATCAATTTGATTTCTAATGGCATCATAAAGATTAACTTGACCATAAATCATATTAAACCAAGTTGGTGATGAAGAATCTTCGAAATCTGTCATATAAGTGGTAACTTCAGCATTTAATGCATTAACTAACATATTTCTTTGTGGTGGACCAGTAATTTCAGATGATCTATTAATTAAACCAGGAGCTGGAATAGCACCTTGCCAAGTTGGATCATTTCTAATTTGTTCGAAATCCTTTAAGAAATCAAAACAATAAGTACCATTATCTAATTGTTCTTGAACTTTAATACGATTTTCTAATAATTGTTTACGTGTTTCATTAAAAGTTCTATGTAAAAGAACAATAAATTCTAATGCATCCTTAGTTAAAATATCTTTCACAGTAGTAGTAGATGGAGCAAATTGTGGTTTGTCATCGATTTCAGCGAATAATTGAACGTTATCTAAATTAATTCTAACCATTTCTTATTTCAGTTTTTAGGGATTTTCTTTTTTGGATCTATAAAATTATTAAAATTGCTTTTATTTTGTAACGATACAATAATAATAACTTAATTGTTGTTATAGTTATGAATGTGAAGTAAAGAGGAGGGAAGAGTAGTAATAGATCATACTAACAATTAACAGTTTTTACTCTTGTTTAAATATTTTTCCAAATTTGAGAAATGGAAAACTTATCAAAAAAATTGCAAAAATGCGTTATCGATTGAAAAACCGCAATTTTGTTTATCGTGGCAATTTTATTGGTCCGTTGCTGATAAGAGATCGACCAAAGGGCAATCAGCTTTATCTGTTTGAAGATACATAGAATTGTAATTACATATTTTATGCAAAGTTTGTAATGGTATTGAATAAAATATTCATTTGTTCTGCTAATAGTTGTTTCTTTTGAATAATTAATGTATTTATGTGACTGTAAAGGTGGTTATGTTGTTAAATTTGCGTTACACAAATTGTCATTAGTAGATCTTGTATGTTCTGGGGTGTTTGAAGGATATGTAAATATAACAACATCAATGGTTCGTTTTGGTGTACTGAATAATTTATCCATGAAATAATAGTGAATAAAATTATTATGCTTGTTAGTACATATTTCGTATACAAATCGATGCATAGGTTGAAAGTATTTATTAATTTTATTAATTTAATATGTATTATTGTTGTATTCTCTTTTTTCATTTATAAACTGTGCACTCTATAATCAACGTATCTATTGTTTCGATTTATTCTATTACCCGATATAATTGAATCAGTTATATAATTAAAACCACGAAAATTTCTAAAATTAGAAATTTGTGTGTATGTGTTTTTTTCATTTACTTAATTTATTTAAATACTTAATCTAATCTATATTGTTGACAACTTCAACGTTAACATCCACCTCTACACAATCTAATTGTGGATTATTTGGATCTAATGTTTCGTAAATCAAGACACCAAAATCTAAATATTCATCTTCACCTACTACAATCATTGGTGCATGCCATATACCAGCACCATATGTTACTGCTTGATTACCCTTACATAAGAAAGCTTTCACTGTAGTTAAATCTGGTTTATCTTCAATGGCATCAGGTTGTGCTACAATAATCAAATAAGCAAATTTATCACTGGGTCTCCCCATGGGCATAAAAGTTTGTGTACTATTAGGATGTTTCTCTAAAATTTTAACAATATGTTTTATTGAAATTTTATCAACATCTCTCTTTAGATGTTTTTGTGGGAAACAACGAAATAAATTCCAATTTGGTACTCTATTATCATTTTTAATATTAACAATTTGACTTATTTGTAATATTTTAATTGCAGTACCTTGATTAGCATTTTTATCAGAATCATTTAAATTGGCAACTTCTTCATCAGGTGAAAAAATACTACCATATTTTTCAAAATGTTTTTTAGTTAATGGTTCACAATTAATCATAATTTTATTTTTGTTATAAAGTAATTTGTTCAATGTGATTAATAAAATAATTGAATTAAGATAATGATAGTAATTGGAATGGATACACTTTCTGTTTTTGTTTTTGTTTTTGTTTTTGTTTTATTATCTTCGATAGTATACTTACGTAATTTTAAAGATAGAGAATTTAGAATGGAAAGAAAATCAAAAATCCGGTTTAATTTGTTTTTAATGTAATGTGATTACCAATGGTTGCGATGATAATTGTGAAATACTTTTAATTAATTTAGAAGAGGAACGTAATTACTATCAGCAACTTTATTTTTTTAATAAATATTGAACAACCAGTTAAAAACGATGTACTCAGCTATACAATAACCCCCTTGAATGTATTACCTGTAATGGTTACTCTAATTAAAATAATAATAACAGAACAAGAAAGGAAGAGAAAAAATAAAACCGGAACTACTTGATTAAGTACGATTAGCAGTTTATCAAGAGAAAAATGGAAATTAAATTTAATCAATCATCTCCACAATCAACATAGAAAAGTATCGAAGACATCTAACATGTTTGCATTCCCATCGCAAAACAAACAAGACACCCACAAGACTAGCAGTAATCAACACCGTAAACAAATTGCGACGCACTCCATGACCAAAAATGCGTTTCTTATCGCTTATCGAATTTCTTATCAGTGCAAAAATGCTATCTATTTCCGCTTTGGGAAAACCGAGACGAAGTCACAATTTCCCGATCTTGCCTTATCGGTGTTTTCCCGCAGGGGAATTGCAAAACCCCGATCTTCAGAGAGATCGTTGTACGGCATATACACAGTGTCTATTGTTCTGATTGCCGCTTCGGGTAATGTGTGATAAGGGAAGACTCAATTTCTCAAAATATTAGTGGCTCTAGGTAAGACAATTTGATTGTTTCAATAAATGTTTTTGGTATCTATCTCTCAATTGATAGGACATCAGTTAACGATTAAAATACATCATTATCACATCCCTACCAAAGTGTAAAAATGAATGTATGTGCTCCAAAAATTAATATAAATTGTTACCAAAAGTTCTTCATTTAAAGAATTTATCCTACATTTCTTTTCTACCATTTCAGAAATATATTAACAAAGAAAGGATCTTTAAAAACAATAGGTTATAAGTTCAAATTAATTATATAATCAAGTTTTTTACAAATTTAAAAGTAACGAACTTACATTACGAAAAACAAAGAAAGACAAAGAAATTTTATTAGATATGTCTTCAAATAAATCATCTATTAATGAAAAGGACAATATTGATATCAATAAAGCTGATATCGAAGCTGGTTCTCATTCTATCCATGACGTAGAAAATATCTTAAGTACAGTTATTTCACCAAATGGTAAAGTAGTGGTTATCGATGATAATAAAGTAGATGAAGCTATGAAATTAGCTGATGAAGCTAAATTGTTAAATATTACCCCTGAAGCTGATAGAAGACTCCGTTGGAAAATCGATTTATGTATGTTTCCTTTGATGTGTCTTATTTATGCTGTCCAATTTATGGATAAAATCGCTACCAGTTCTGCTGCTATTATGGGTCTTAGAACTGATTTAAATATGGTAGGTGATCAATATTCTTGGGTTGGTTCAGCTTTCTATTTTGGTTATTTATTTATGAATTTAGGTCCAGTACAAATGATTTTCCAAAAGACAAAATATATGTCCAAGATGTTAGCCATTTTCATTATTGTCTGGGGGATGTTATTATGTTGTCATGCTGCACCAACTATGAATTATGGTGGGTTTATTGCTTTAAGAGTATTATTAGGTTGTGCTGAAAGTGTTGTGACGCCATGTTTCACTATTATTACCTCTCAATATTGGAAAACTGAAGAACAATTCACTAGAATTTCTATGTGGTTCGGTATGAATGGTTTAGGTTCTATCTTATTAAATGCAATTGCTTATGGTCTTTATATCCGTAAAGATAGTTATACAATTACTGCTTGGAAAGTCCTTTTTATTGTCATTGGTTGTATCACTATTGTCTTAGGTGCTTTAATTTTCTATTGGATTCCAGATGATCCATCAACCGCTAGATTTTTATCTAAGGAAGAAAAATTAATGGTTGTCGAAAGAATTAGATCTAATCAACAAGGTTTTGGTAATCATGAAATCAAAAAATCACAAATAAAAGAAGCATTTATTGATCCAAGAACATGGTTATATTTCTTATTTACTGTCAGTTCAAATATTCCAAATGGTGGTATCTCAAACTTCTTAAGTATTCTATTAAACACAGATTTTGGTTACTCAAGTAAAGATTCATTATTAATGGGTTTACCAAGTGGTGCTGTTGAATTTGTTGGTTGTCCACTTTTCGGTATCTTAGCTGTTTATGCTGCTCAAAAGAAAATTCCATTTTTCAAATATAGATTAGGTTGGGCTATCTTTGCCGCTGTATTAGCATTAATTGCAAGTTGTATGTTAGCGTATGCTAATCATTCAACAAGTGCAAGATTAGCTGGTGCTTACTTATGGTATATTTCCCCAGTTTCGTTTATCTGTGTTCTTTCTAATATTTCTGCTAATTCTTCTGGTTTCACTAAAAAATGGATGGTTTCTTCAATTAACTTGGTCGCTTATGCTGCAGCTAATCTTGCTGGTCCACAATGTTTTATCGCTAAACAAGCTCCAGGTTATAAAGGTGCTAAGACATCTATGGTTGTTTGTTATGCTGTTATGATTGTTATCTTATGTACTCTTTTAGGTATAAACATTAGAGAAAATGATAGACGTGACAAATTAGCTGCTGAAAGAGGTCCACAAGAAGTTGAAAACTTAGAATTTGCCGATATGACAGATTTTGAAAATCCAAATTTCAGATACACTCTTTAGTTTAGATAAACCCTAAAAAAAAGAAAAAAAGTTTTAAATTGATTTTAAACACTTACTTTTTTTTATTTTTATCTTATACTGTAATTTTAATACATTATTTACTTAATTCAATAGAGAACACATTCGTTTAATTAAACTTTTTATTTTGATAAAGGCTTTTTTTGTTGATTCAAATTAAGTCATATTAAACATAAGAAATGCTTATATAATAACTTTTTATAAACAAAAAAAATACTTAGAGAACAATTATACCTTCCACCTTTAATAAATGTTAATGTTCTTTTTTATACTGACATTGCAACAATTGTATACGTTGTTTCCTTGAATTTAAATTAGATAGTTTTAATTTGAAGGGAATAATATTTAATTGTTTCACTTTTATAAAGTGAAATACTGCATGTATTGTTCTAATCAGTAAAAGAAAAAACATGTATATTGATTATTCGACGGACTTTAATTTACGTTCGATAATTTTTAAATCTCGGAACACTGAACGCGGAACACGGGGGGTAGTCATTGAATATTCATATTACTTAAGAAGTTTACTAGTTTTGTATAGAGGTAACTCTTTCTGTTTAATTTATTCAAAAACACTTATCTTCATACAGTGTATATGGATCTACGTGAATATAAACATGTATGTCAACATAAACTTCACAATGATTGGATGTGACATATTGAACAAATATAATGATATCATTACTAAGAAAATAGTGATTATCGTATTTCCGGAGGTAAAATCGTTATCTATAAAAGCACCCATCTTACTATGAAATCAATACGACTAATTCGATACTAAGATAATGTTTGTAGTTATTCTTTTGTTACACTCAATTCTATGAGTCAGTTGGATGACAAGCTAACTTATGAGTTACACATGATTAAAGTAAAATTAAAATAAGATACATGAACTATATCATTAAAAACTTTTAACAGTGTTAAACAATTTACCATTATTTAAGTCTATCAAAAATAGGATCGGCAGAAGAAAAAAAAAAAAGAAAGAAAGGAAGGAAGACAAATTTTGTCATAGCTATGTATGACTCTTTACCAAGAACAGGTGTGGGGCCGATCTAGAGGACGAATACTTATTGTAGATACATAGAGATGAGCTATCTGACTTCCGATTGTGGTTTTCTGTAAGGAGATACAACTCCTCGAAAAATATCACACAAAAAAGGAAAATTTTTTGACCTTAATTTTAATTTTCAGATTTTATTATTTTGTATCTTATCACCAGGATATCCGTTTTTGGTAATATGTGATAATGCAATGTATCTTTTAAAGGTATAACTCCAGAATTGTAAAGATATCTAGTTTTTACATATTAATCATGATATACAATTACCTTGGCTTAATTTGGGCTTTGGGCTATTTTCTTATCCAATCCTTTTATGATAACAGAAGTAAGATTCAATTTGAGGCTCTGGATTTTTTAATATAAATAGAGTAATAATAAGAAACATAAACTTTTCAGAATGGGTTTAAATTGTTCTCTTTGTTTGTTTTAAGTAATCAAAAGTAACAAACAATACAGAAATTGTCCAAACATAAGTTAACTGTACTAATATTTTACTTTAACTTGTAAAAGGAAAAATCAATTCTTATTTTTGTAAATCAAACCAAATCAAATCAAATTAAAATTATAACAGAGTATCAGATCAAATTGAATAAAAAAAATAAGCAAAAATGTCTTCCATCAATTCATCAGCTGAAGATGAGAAATTTTTAATTAGTATAAAGCAAGAAGATATCGCAAGTGGTTCCCACTCAAATGAAAAAGTTGAAAATATCTTAAGTACGATTATTTCCCCAAGTGGTAAAGTAGTAGTCATCGATGATACTAAAGTAGATGAAGCTATGAAATTAGCTGATGAAGCTAAGTTATTAGATATCACACCAGAAGAAGATAGAAGATTACGTTGGAAGATTGATTTATGTATGTTTCCTTTGATGTGTCTTATTTATGCTGTCCAATTCATGGATAAAACGGCAACTGGTTCTGCTGCTATTATGGGTCTTAGAACTGATTTAAAGATGGTCGGTAATCAATATTCTTTTGTTAGTTCCGCTTTTTATTTTGGTTATTTATTTATGAATTTAGGTCCAGTGCAAATGATTTTCCAAAAGACTCAACATATGTCTAAAATGTTAGCCATTTTCATTATTGTCTGGGGGATGTTATTATGTTGTCATGCTGCACCAACTATGAATTACGGTGGGTTTATTGCATTAAGAGTATTATTAGGTTGTGCTGAAAGTGTGGTTACACCATGTTTCACAATTATCACTGCCCAGTATTGGAAAACTGAAGAACAATTTACTAGAATTTGTTTTTGGTTTGCATGTAATGGTATGGGTTCTATCTTATTAAATTCAATTGCTTTTGGCCTGTTCATTCGTCAAGATACCTATAGTATTGCTGCCTGGAAAATTCTTTTCATCATTATTGGTTGTATCACTATATTTTTAGGTGCCTTGATTTATTATTGGATTCCTGATGATCCATCAACTGCCAGGTTTTTATCTAAGAAAGAAAAATTAATGGTTGTCGAAAGAATTAGATCTAATCAACAAGGTTTTGGTAATCATGAAATTAAAAAAGAACAAATTGTTGAAGCTTTCAGGGATCCAAGAACTTGGTTATATTTCTTCTACACTGTTAGTGGGAACATTCCAAATGGTGGTATGACTAGTTTCTTGGGTATTCTTTTAAATTCCGATTTTGGGTACTCTAGTAAAGAATCCCTATTAATGTCTTTACCAAGTGGGGCTGTTGAATTAATTGGTTGTCCACTTTTTGGTGTTTTAGCTATTTATGCTGCTCAAAAAAGAGTCCCATTCTTCAAATATAGATTAGGTTGGGCTATTTTCTCCAGTGCCCTTGCTTTAGTTGCAGGTTGTATGTTAGCATTTGCTAAACATTCCAAAGGTGCTAGATTAGGTGGTGCTTACTTATGGGCAATTTCTCCAGTTTCTTTTATTTGTGTTCTTTCTAACATTTCTGCGAATTCTTCCGGTTTCACTAAAAAATGGATGGTTTCTTCTTTCAATCTAGTCGCTTACGCTGCTGCAAACATTGCTGGTTCCCAATGTTTTATTGCTAACCAAGCTCCTGAATATAAAGGTGCTAAAATTTCAATTGTTGTGTGTCATTCAGCAATGTTAGTCTTATTATGCTGTATTTTGGCCTTAAATATCAGAGAAAATAAGAGACGTGACAAATTAGCTGCGGAAAGAGGTCCACAAGAAGTTGAGAACTTAGAATTTACCGATATGACCGATTTCCAAAATCCAAATTTCAGATACACTCTTTAAGTATGATATTTAAATTGATTTTAAATATCTCAACCAGTTATAAATCTTAGTTACACAAATTTTAAATTCCGCTTTTTTTCCACTTTTCAATTTTGTCTTATATAGAATTTTGTTACATATGACTTATATACAGCTAGACCTTTATAGGGAATATTAATATATGTTTGTTAATCTTTTAGTACTAGTATAATACTTTAAAAGTTATTTTAAAAGCAAAGCAACTTTATTTAATTTGTTTATTTAAAACTATTTTAATTTTATGCGTATTTAAAGCCGTGATTTGGATGATTGAATGTTTTAACTTTACACATATGCAATAAACACTCAACTTTATATATAATATATGCATAATCTGCGTTTAGTATTTATTAGATTATTGTTTTTATAATTATATGTTTCTATATAAAAATGCAAAGAAGCTGATTGAATGGATTTACTATAATATAAAAGAACCGGCTTTTATTTAATTTTTAAATATTTAAGCTTATTAGATTTTTTTTTCTATAAGATTTTATTTCGAGCAAACCTAATAACCTAAAACTCTAATTCTCTTAACACCACCATCTGGAATAATGGTTAACTTGATAAAACCAATATTCAAAGATTTTTCAACGGAATACTCATGGATTGCATCTGGACCGGTCTTGCTCTTACCAACAAGTTCGATCCATTCTGTCTTATCAGTTGGCTTTTCTTTACAGCCATGTACGGTAATAAATTGTGGAAAATTACCTCTAAAATGAGCAGTATCGACAATAATTTTTTCAATAAACTTAGATTCACGACCTAATTCAATGATAGCCCAATCCACATGATTTGGTGTTCTTGATCTTTTAGTTTCCCAACCATCAGACATATCATGACCTCTACCAGGTAAAATTAAATTATCAGCAGAACCAAAATGTTGGTCAGAAACTTGTAATGCTAAGGCACCGTTACCAACATAAGCTAAATCAATAACATTGTCTAAAGAATTAGCTTTTAATTCTGGTGGAACAACTTTACCATATAATCTAAATCTAGCAATACCACCATCCGGGTACATCTTCAATTTAATATAATTATAAGCTTTATTGGTTAAGCCCTCATTTCTAATGAAAAAATGCTTTTGTGAGGGACCACATTCCATCTTTGGAATAACTTCTTCCCATCTTTCATCATCATCTTTAATAAGTTCGGATTTGGTATTATCATCATATAATGCATCAACAGAGATATGTGGGGCTTGATTACCATTAAAGAAAGCTGTATCAATTTCACCACCAATAATGTGACCAGCGTTCACACCTGTCTTAATGATAACCCAGTCATATTCATTTTCATTATGTCTACGAGTTTCCCAACCATCATACCAGGCACCAGCATGAGTGAATCTAGTGGCATCTCTGATGGCAGGTTTTGGTTTAATTAAATTTTCGGCGGCAGCAAACCATTCATCACTGTTGGATAAAGTTGAACCACCTAATTTTTCACCAATGATATCAACAGATTGATATTTTTGAACTTCTTTATTAAATTCATTTTCTTGTTCAGCAGAGTATATTTTAAGCATGATTTTTGATTGTTATATTCGTATTTGAGAGACCATTCAACAATATATGATATTTGAATTTGAAATAAGTTCCTCTATATATAAACCAAAAAATGTAAAGGTACACTTAATCATCATAATGCAAATTTGTAATGATTGCTTATTTTACAAAATTGTCGATAACACAATTTGTTCCACGCTATTTTGTGAGGTATCTTAAACAGTGCTACCTCGAAGTTTTCAAAAATGGTAAGATCTTGTAATTTATCTAGTCTTATCTTATCTTGACAATAATTTCCTTTTCGGGAGACGCGAAAACGCAAATTTGAGATAAGGAAACAAAGGGAAAGAGAGGAAATGAAAAATAAGAACTCTTTAAGAGCATATTGTTCACTACATCAATGAATGGTTAAGGGATACTTTTATTAAAGCAAATTTGTATCAAGTTTTTAATATTCAACTCTTTGCGCCTTTTGTTCTATTTATAAAAAATTATCATTTTTTTAATTTTAAATGACAGAATGTTTTGATTTTGATTTTGATTTTGCTCTATTAAGTATAAATAACCGTGATAATCATGACAAATTCACTTTCTTTACTTTTTAACTTTCACAGGCTATCTCATCACTTTGACCTTCCCCCGCAATCTTGGCATCTGCTTGCATGATACGCCTCATGTCTGTTTTTATTGGATTCGGCTTTAAATTACTTGATCTTTACAAGAGGTCACAATTACACAATTTAGTGAAGGTAAATTTGTGTTCTTAAAACTTGAATATTTGAATCTCCGATTTCTTCCTATATTTATAACATTTTATGATATCTTAAATAAGGGGCTGGCGCCGTTTTTGTTTTCCTTGTTTAGGTTTGTTATACAGATTTGGTTGTTTTTTTTTGGTAGTATAGTAATCGACATTCTTATACCCATTGGAAAAATTTAGTCAATTGCCTTTATCAATATTCTTGTTATCGTAATTGTTTATTTTTATGATATTGTCAACAAAATTGACTAATAATCTAATGAATGACCCTTTCCAATTTTTGAATGAAGAGACTGGTTTGATACAGTAAAGTAATATTTCATAAAACTTCTATTTCAAATTAGTATTACCAAATATCCTACAAATATCCTTTTAGTAGAAACTATTTTATCGCAGTTTATTTTATGTTATGATTATTATTAATATTATCTATATGTGTGTATATAATTATTTAAATAATTATTCTATCTAGTATACAATTTTATCTGTTTCACCATCCCATTCAAAAACACTGATATTATCGTCATATAAGTCTGGTCTTTGTAATTCTCTTCTCCATTCTTCTTCAAAATCTTCAACGTAAGCCCAATGTTGATACCAACCTTTTTCAGTTAAGAAATTTTTAACTGGGGTACCTTCAACTGGGAAGAAGTAGCATAAAGCTAAGTAAATCACAGATGCAATAAAGAAACCGACTGGATAACCTAAATAGTATAATCTTAATGCACCAGTAGAGATATGAATATTGGTACCAACATCTGCAATGAAACCAGGTAAATTTGGTGCAATACCACAAATATAAGCCACTAAAGCTCTCCAATTAAAACCAAATCTATTACCATACATGTAATAAGAACCGGGTTGAGCTAAATACATGTGACTTAATTTTAAATAACCTCTTCTAACAACAAAGTAATCAGAACAAATAACACCAGCAATAGAAGAAAGGAAAATAGCATAAGCACTTAAAGCACTTGTAAATTTAGAGGAACTTGACATCATATCCCATGGACAAATGCAAAGAGCCATACAAACACAGAAAATACCACCACGTCTAATATTGATATAACGTGGGAAAAGAGCGGTCATATCAGTACCACATGATAAAGAATTGGCTGAAATATTAGTACCTAATTGGGCTAAAGCGAAAACAAAAGAAATTAAGAAAACACCACCTCTAGTACCACGAGTGTAGGAAGTATCTAAAAATTTACCTAAGACATCTAATGGAGACCAATAGTTAATACCAAACATTTCGTAACCAGCAGCAGTAACTAAAATACCAATTAAACAAGTAATACCAAAGAAAAATGGAATAGCAAATAATTGTGGCCATAATGAATCTTGTGGTCTCTTAGCGAAACGACCAAAATCAGGAGCATTGATAATTAAAGCAGCAAAATTAGCCACACAAGACATTAAAGCTCTAACAAAAATCCATGAAAATTCAGAACCACCTGGAGCACTGTCGTTTAAAGTACCTAAAGCAATTTTACCATGAGCTTTAATTAAAGTCCAGATTAAGAAACCGAAAGCAGCAAATGGAATTAAGCAAGCTTTAACAGTGAAAAGATGTCTAATCTTATGTGGTTCCACTAATACAAATGGGATACTGATGACCCAAAAGATGAAAAAACACATAAAATCGTAAGTTGTAGAATTAGCATCACCAAAATGATTTGGAATCTTATCTTGTAGATTCTTACCAAAAATAGATCTTAACATTAATGACACTGGTTGAGCACCTAACCAAGCTTGAACGGCATACCAAACAATAGCCATGACAATTCTATTAATAATTGGCCATAAGGAGAAAAAAATACCAAATGAAGCTCTAACAGAAATTGGGAATGATAAATGATAAGCGGAACCAAATCTAGAGTTTAAAACAACATAAATACCAGCAATAGTGTAACCAATCCAAACTGTTAACCAACATTGCCACCAGTTTAAACCTAATTGCATACCAGTAGAGGCGATTTGCCAAGTATTAATATTGAAACAATCAGCTAACCAGAAATATAAATAATTATACCAACCCCAAACTCTTCTTGCCTCTTCCACTGGCTTTAAATCACGATTATAAAGAAATGATTCCTTAAGAGTAACATCTAAAGTAGTTTTATCTAAAACAATATATTCATAATAAATTTTTTGCCAAATGTTTTTATAATTGTCACTACCAATTGTATCGACTGAAGCTTCATCTACAGAAGTAGCATCAGAGAAAACTTTGTATGAGTCTTCTCTTTTAATTGTATCTTTTTCAATATCAATTCTTTGAGTATGATTACGAGATACAATAGAAGTTTCCGGTCTTAAACCGTCTGCTTGGGAAGTATGACTAAATATTTGTGTTAAACCGTCACCAGGCATATTTAATTTTTTTAAGTTGATGTTAATATGAGGTATTAAAACACTTAATGTTTTGATGATAATGATTATCTAGAAGTTATAAAAAAATTGAAATGAATGGAAGAGGAAATTGTACTAAGAAATACGAAATAATCGATACCTTATATATTTCAAAATATGATTAAGTTCTGATTTAATTTTTTTTAATTAGACTAAAACAGGATACTGGGTTATAATCTCTGCCTATTGTATTTTCATCGTATTCATAATCTTAAATTTAACAATAAATTTCATTTATTGTGAGGGGCGCTGATAAGAATTACTTAATTAGTGTCATCGCAATATTTTCAACACTTACGCCTATGGCAAAAATTTTCCCAGTAACGAATGCCCAATTTTCTCCAATGATTTACGGAGTTCCCAAGAAACGCACGTACCAAACCCTCTAAGGGCAATTGAGATCTAATCAATTACGCCCACCAATAACTTGTTTGTCTGATCTCTTATCAGTAGAGATCTTATCAGTGGGAAACTCAAGATAGAGATTGAAATTTCCCTTTCGGGAAACGCTTTTTGTGATTTTGACAATTTTTTGCATCTCGAAAAAAATGCACAAATTTGGTAAAAAAGTGATAAGTGGATTTTCAAGATAACACAAAGGTAAACAACAAATTTGCGTTTATGTTATTACAAGTTTAGAATGGTTCAATTGTTGGAAAAGTTGCGTGGTACGAAGAATTTAATTAACATGTCAATATAGTATATAAGAAATGCAAGATAGGTTATCATTTAAATACTAGTCTTCTAGTAACAAATAATAATCATTTTACTTTGGTTTCTAGTAATAATAATTCATTTCAAAATACTTTTGGGAATCCTGTTCAATTAGATCTGCTATTTCATTGGAGACTTACAAATTATTACCAGCTAACACAGTTTTTATTAAGAAAGAAAAAAATTTTCATACAACTTTTTTTCTATTCGCTCACTGATTTAATCTTATTCGTTGAAATTACAAAATTAAAGTTTACTGATAAAGAACTTTAAATTTAATTATTAAATCAAATAAGTCATTCCAAATTTTAAGAAAAGGAATTTTCCTATAATTTTTTTTCTTTTTGTCGAGGAATTTACTGAAACTCCATAACTCATTTTAAAACAAAAGAAATTTTTCTCTATTGTTTGCCTTCGGAATTCTGATTTAAGCTACTTCACTTTCACTGCTCAAAAAAAATTTATAATAATAATAAAAAAAATTTCAAATGACTATTAAAGCCGTTTCATCTCCAAAAGTTGTTATCGATGGCACATTTACGCCAGCTACAATTTTCTTTTCAACCGATTCCGGTAAAATTATATTTATTCATTATGATATTATTGAATCATTGAATGATCCATTATTATTACAATATGATGTCTCACAATATGAAAAGACACAATTAACAATTTTACCTGGTCTTGTTGATTCGCATGTTCATTTAAATGAACCAGGTAGAACTGATTGGGAAGGTTTTGAAACTGGTACAAAATCTGCTATTAGTGGGGGTGTTACTACAATTATTGATATGCCATTAAATGCTATACCACCTACTACTACTGTGAAAAATTTTAATCTTAAATTGAAAGCCGCTAAAAATCAACTATGGTGTGATGTTGGGTTTTGGGGTGGTCTGGTACCATCAAATTTAAATGAATTAATACCATTAATCAATTGTGGTGTTCGTGGATTCAAAGGTTTTCTTTCACCATCCGGTGTAGATGAGTTCCCCAAAATTGATTCGAATTATATTGATAACGCAATGCAAATATTGAATGACACAGATACAATGTTATTATTTCATGCAGAATTACAAGATGATGAAAATAGAGAAATTGGTAAAGACCCAAAAGAATATAAGACATTTTTAAAATCACGTCCACAATCATTTGAAGTTAATGCTATTGATACAGTAGTTAAATGTATAGAAAAAAATATTAATCCAAAAGTTTCACCATTAAAAGCACATATCGTTCATTTAGATTCTGAAAAGGCTATACCTATTGTTCAAAAGGCAAAGGCAAAGGCATTACCATTAACTGTTGAAACATGTTTCCATTATTTAACATTTAATAGTGATGATATTAAAAATAAAGAGACACAGTTTAAATGTTGTCCGCCAATTAGAAAGGAAAATAATAGAATTGCGCTTTGGGATGCTATTCAAAATGGTACTATTACCACTGTTGTCAGTGATCATTCACCATGTACACCAGAATTAAAGGATTTGGAACGTGGTGATTTTATGAAAGCATGGGGTGGTATTTCGTCTGTTGGGTTCAATCTTTCAGTAATGTTTACATTTGGTCAAAAATTAGATAACCCAATTACTTTAATTGATATTGTTAGATTATGTTGTGAAAATACCGCCAAACAAGTTGGTCTTCATAATAGAAAGGGTTACATTAAGGTTGGTCATGATGCCGATTTTATTATGTTTGATGAAAATGATTATAAAGTAATTACAAAGGAAGGTTTAACTTTCAAGAATAAATTAACGCCATATGAAGGTTTGGCATTAAATGGTGTAGTTACAAAGACATTTTTACGTGGTAAAGTTGCATTTACTCTTGAAGAAGGTATTATCAAACGCCCAATTGGTAAAACTTTGTTGGAACAAAGATATAAATAGACATTTAGTATATATTATGAATATATGAAATATAATTAAAAAAAAAGAATAAGTAAAAATTAGCAACCACTTATGAGAATTTAGGAAATTCATTCTTGTTGGAAGTTTTAAAAATTTTAAAAATTTTAAAAATTTTAAAACCATTATTAAATTCCCTTTGCAGATCATCGATTTGAATGTCACTGATAATTAAATATGTTTTATATTGATTGGTAGATTAAATAAACTTTACAGAATGAAAATTGCGCCGTTCATATTAAGGTTTTAATTTATACACAGACGGAAAAAAAATTTAAGTGAAAGTTTAATTTACTTATTTCAAATTAGTCTGACAAAAACTGTGTAAATGATTAAATATTATTTGATCGATTAATTAATTAAGTGATAAATAAATATATTTTCAGAGCTCCTTAATTCAGAGTCGGTTGTCAAGTTTTTTATTTAATATTATATAATATCTATTTTTATGATTATAATTTTCATATTTTTGCATAGGTCTGTATTCAACAATAATAAAAAAAAGACGATATTCAGGTTTGATCTAACTTGTAAATGGATAATTTTACTTATTTGTTCTTTTTATGTACTTATTTAAGATAGTAGTGAAGGTGTTTAGAGTTATATTAGAAAGGGAAACAAATTAAGCGAAATAATATTTTGCTTTCATTTTGAAAAACTAACAATGGTATATTTAATTATATTTGGTAGTATAAATAAGGTAAGTGTTTGAAGACTAAAATATTTTACCATTTTTCTTCTAGTGAGTGGGTTTAGTAAGAATTATTCCACTATTAAATTATAAGTAATCATCTTATAAAAAGAATCTTACAAACACATAGTAAAGTCCGCCAGTATTATAAATATTGACAAAATTTAGGCGGCATGTTATTAAACTGTGATACAGAAACATTTGTGCAGCAGAATAATGTGGAATAGACACATGATCTGAAAATTAGAACGTCTGTACGTTAAATTGTTACACAAACTAAATCGTGTGTTAAGTTAACATAAAGACCATAATATAACAAATAACTAAATAAAAATACTTTTCATATTAAATATTGTCAACTACTAAGTTTTTAGTTCCATTTTAAACCAATATTCCTAATCAATATCGAGTATATTTTTGATAAGGCTAAAGTTACTCTTTTAGGAAATCATTGATAAGTCTTTTTTTATATATATATTGGGTAACAAAAATTTTGACATATTTCGATAGATAATTCTTATAAACCCAAGTTAATACGAGTTATCCTTTAAGCAAGAAACCACCAAAGATGACTGTTAATTATCCAGAAGAATTCCAAGGTATTGCCGTGACCAATAAGAAAAATTGGAAAAATCCACAAAAAATTTCATTTAAACCTAAGACATTAAATTCACATGATATTGATATTGAAATTGAATGTTGTGGTGTTTGCGGTTCTGATATTCATTGTGCAGCATCTCATTGGGGGATTGTTCCTGATAATCAAGTTGTTGGTCATGAAATCATTGGTCATATTATCCAAATGGGCTCGGAGTGTAATAGCGGTTTAAAAATTGGTGATCGTGTTGGTGTAGGTGCCCAAGTTTTCTCTTGTTTAGAATGTGAACGTTGTCAGGAAGATAATGAACAATATTGTGAAAAATATACCAATACTTATGCACAAGAGTATGATGATGGTTACATGACACAAGGTGGTTATGCATCACATATTAGATTACATGAACATTTTGCCATTCGTATTCCAGAAAATATTCCAAGTGAAATGGCAGCACCATTATTATGTGGTGGTGCAACAGTATTTTCTCCACTTTTAAGAAATGGTTGTGGTTCAGGTAAAAAAGTTGGTATCGTTGGTATTGGTGGTATTGGACATATGGGTGTCATATTAGCAAAGGCAATGGATGCTGAAGTTTATGCATTTTCACGTAGACAAAATAAGAAGGAAGATTCTATTAAATTGGGTGCAAGTCATTATGTTGCCACTTTAGAAGACATCAATTGGGAGAAAAAATATTTCAACACTCTAGATTTACTTGTTGTTTGTTCTAGTTCATTAACGGATATTGATATTGATAAGTTTATTAAGATAATGAAAATCGGTGGTAAAATTGTGTCTATTTGTGAGCCTGACATTAAGGAAAAATTAGTTTTAAAACCTTTGGGGTTATTGGGTATTTCGATTGCTAATAGTAATATTGCTTCTCCAAAGGAAATTAAAATTTTACTTGATTTAGTGTCCAAAAAAAATGTTAAAATTTGGATTGAAACCATTCCGATTAGTGAAAAGGGTGTTCATGAAGCTTTTGAAAGGATGGATAGGGGTGATGTGAGATATAGATTTACTTTAGTTGACTATAAGAAGGAATTTAATTAATCAGATATAATAAAGTTTTTGACAGCAGTTTAATATTTAATTATATAATTTAAAAGAAATAAAAATAAAAATAATCTCCGCGACGGGGAATTGAACCCCGATCTCGCACGCGACAAGCGCGAATTCTAACCATTAAACTATCACGGAAAAGAAAGAAAGAAATTATGAGCACTCACACTGGGGGTCGAACCCAGAATCTTCTGATTAGAAGTCAGACGCGTTGCCATTACGCCATGCAAGCTCAATTTCTTGTTTTTTTAAAAATTGGGTGGTTCTTTTTATAGGTGTATTGTGGACCACGTGGCGTTTAAATATTTGTACAAAAAACACTATTCAAACATATATTCTTGTTTTTATATGTTATTAAAAGAGAATTATATATTTAAACAAAGCTTTTAAAAAAGTTTTTTATATTTTTATTTTGCAAGAAAATAATTCAGGAATAATTTCTTAATCTCAACTTTTTTTTATTTAGTTTTGAAAGAAATTTATAAACACAAAATAAAAAAATTAAAGAATGAATGACAAACACTCTACAAATTAGGTTATTTTAATGGAGTACTCACAATATATGTTTTAAAACAAATTTCCCTCTCCATAACACAAAATTCTATTTAAAAAAAAAAAATTGTGTTTCCAATGACACATATTTTACTTTTCAAAGATTAATAAATTGTATTAATACCTTCAATGGATCTTTTAGATATAGAAAAATATCCAATTACATAAAGTTTACTTGAAGATAGTAATCTTATATTTTTTTAATGTGAGAGGAAATCAAGACTTAACAACAATTTTGGTATCAAAACCAAATAAATTTTTTTTTTCGAATTTAAATAGAAGATCATAATGTTGATTGTAAAGCTTTTTATTATATTATACCATAAAGAAAATGTGCTGTCGTAAGATATTATTTTTTTTTAACTTGAAAATGTTTTTTATTCAAAAAAAATTTAAAAGTAATTGGATTTAATGGACCGTCATTACGTAAAAGTAATATTTACTTATTTTATCAAATAAAACAAAATAGTTAAATAGTCTGTACTTTAGAAAGTTTTAGCAGTTTTACAACGTCATTATCAACATTTCTTTATGTAAGAAATTTTCAATTTTATTTTTCGATGAGATGAAAAAATAATTTTTAGAAGAAATTCCTTTGTGTTTGTATTATTTATACAAACACAATCTCAAACATATCTGATAATGTCACAAAACGCATTCGATCAAAAGAAACAAGCTATATTAGATGAAATTAATTCTGTTCAACCAGATCTGTCACCTAAGGGTACCGTAGATACTTTATGTTTACCAATTATTGATTTAATTAATTCACATT
>JAJLYE010000005.1:107284-128816 GCA_030571715.1 Grigorovia jiainica (nom. inval.) | reverse complement strand
CTGGTCTTAATAAAGCTGGATCTAAAATATCTAATCTATTTGTTGCCATAATAATTTTAATATTCTTGGAAGTTTCAAACCCATCTAATTGATTTAATAATTCTAACATTGTTCTTTGTACTTCAGAATCACCACCACCAGAACCACTTTCAACACGTGAAGAACCAATTGAATCAATTTCATCCATAAATATAATTGATGGTGCATGTTCACGTGCCATGACGAATAATTCACGTACCATTCTTGAACCTTCACCAATATATTTTTGTACTAATTCAGCACCAGATACACGAATAAATTTACAATCAGTATGATGTGCTACCGCACGTGCCAAAAGAGTTTTACCAGTACCAGGTGGACCATAAAGAATAACACCTTTTGGTTGTGCAATACCTAATGATTCAAATAATTCTGGATGTTTCACTGGTAATTCAATAACTTCTTTAATTTCTTTAATTTGTTTATCTAAACCACCAATCATATCATAAGTTGAATCAGGTACTTTTTCCACCATCATTAATGATACAAGTGGATCAGCTTTATTTTCTAAAATTTTATGTAACATATAAGAATCACTCTTTAAACAAACTCTTTGTGAAATTTTTAAATCTTTAACATTAATATCCTTAGCGACATCCACAATATATTTCCCCTCAGGTTGAACTTTAACTAAAACTTTTTTATCAGACACAATTTTTAATACTTCACCCACATAAGAACCAGGTTCTTGTAATAATCTTAATTCATCTTTAATAAATCTAACACGATCATTTAAAATATTTCTTTGTGCTTCTAATCTTTTCAAATTATCCTTCTTTGTTGAAATATTTAATTCACAATCTTGAATTTTTTGTTCAAAAAATGGTTTAACACCAATTGAATATTTAGTGGTTGCCATTATTTTATTTGGTATGGTTTATGTTATTAATATACTATAATTAATTGTATGTAATTATTAAAATTAATTATCTTTTATTTTTTCAATTTTTTCAAATTGCCACTGAAAAATGAATTAAAAATTTCTTTAAGAATATATGTATATTATATTATATGTATATGCAATAGTACAAGATAGATTAAGTAAAAAGGAATAAAAGAATAAAATATAAAAATAAGAATGAAACAAATATTTGTTACAGTTGGTGCAACAGTAACATTTCCAAAATTAATTTCAAGTATATTAAATATTCGAATGTTAAATACAATAATAAATGAAGGATATGATAAGATAGTAATTCAATTTGGTTCAAATTATAGTGAAAAATTCCACAATACATTGACAGAAATTGTCAATTGTGAGCAGGTTATTGAAGAAGAAGAAGAAGAAGAAGATGAAAATGAACAAATTAAATTCAAATATCATAATAAATTAATTATTGTGGGTTTCCCCTACACGAATAAAATTGATAAATTTATCTTGGATAGTATGTTCGTGGTGTCACATGCCGGCACGGGTTCCATTCTGGACACTTTGCGCCTGGGTAAGCCGCTTGTAGTGGTAATAAATGATACATTAATGGATAATCATCAAATTGAAATTGCACAAAAATTTGAATCGATGCATTTGATTGTTTCTTGTTACCCTCGAGTGGAGGAATTGATTAGGTGTGTGGAGACAATTGGGGGTATGGAATTACGTAAATTACAGAGGTTGTATTCGAGTGAATTTGCCACGCTGCTGCAACAGAGATCGAGGGCGTGAGAAAAAAAGGAAAAAAAAAGGAAAAAAAAGAAATTCCCGAACAGCAAAAAAAAGGAAAATCGTTTCCCACGGCGGTTTCCCTTTTGGGCCGCGATGAGTTGGAAAATTTTTCTCTTTCTTCATTACAATTTAGAAAAACTTTTCCAATTAAAAATTATTATATATTAACTTATATTAATTTTTAATTATAATTAATATTTCTTGTTTAATTTATTTTACTCTTTAAAATTGAATAACCATAAATAAATATATTAAATATACAATAAATAATGGCTAAGGTTACTGATAAAAAATCTGCTAAGAAATCAAAGGTTGTCGCTAAGGAATCCTCCTCATCTTCATCTGATTCATCCTCCTCCTCATCATCTTCATCTGATTCTTCATCATCTGAATCCTCATCTGATTCATCTGATTCATCTGATTCTGAAGAAGAAGAAGAAGAAAAGAAGGAAGAATCCTCTTCATCATCTGATTCTGAATCTTCATCTGAATCTGAAAAGGAAGAAAAGAAGGAAGAATCTGATGATGAATCATCATCATCATCTTCATCATCTTCTGATTCTGACTCTTCATCTTCCGATGAAGAAGAAGAAGAAAAAGAAGAAAAGAAGGAATCCTCATCTGAATCCTCATCTGAATCTTCATCTGAATCTGATTCTGATTCTAAAAAGAGAAAAGCTTCCTCTGATGAAGAAGAAGAAGAATCTAATGATAATGATGAAAATAAAAAAGCTAAGACACAAACACCAGCCACAATTTTTGTTGGTAGATTATCATGGTCTATTGATGATGAATGGTTAAAGAATGAATTTGAACCAATTGGTGGTGTTGTCTCCGCAAGAGTTATGTATGAAAGAGGTACTGATAGATCAAGAGGTTATGGTTATGTTGATTTTGAAGATATTTCATTTGCTGAAAAAGCCATTAAAGAAATGCAAGGTAAAGAAATTGATGGTAGACCAATTAATGTTGATATGTCCACATCTAAACCAGCCAATCCAAATGCTGAACGTTCTAAAAGATTTGGTGATGTACCAAGTGAACCAAGTGATACACTTTTCTTAGGTAATTTATCATTTGGTGTGGAAAGAGATTCATTATATGAATTATTTGGTCCATATGGTGAAATTATTTCAGTTAGAATTCCAACACATCCAGAAACTGAACAACCAAAAGGTTTTGGTTATGTTCAATTTTCAAATATTGATGATGCTAAAAAGGCATTAGAAGAATTACAAGGTACAAATATTGATAATAGACCAGTTAGATTAGATTATTCCACACCAAGACCACAAAATGATGATCGTCGTGGTGGTTTCGGTGGTAATCGTGGTGGTAACCGTGGTGGTAACCGTGGTGGTTTTGGTGGTAACCGTGGCGGTAATCGTGGTGGTTTCGGTGGTGATCGTCGTGGTGGATTTGGTGGTAGACAAACTGGTTCCAATAGTGCTCCATTAGGTCAAAGAAATACTAAATTTGCTGGTTCCAAGAAAACTTTTGATTAATTATCTTAACTGATTGATTAGTTAGTTGATTGATTAATTGGTTAATTAATTAATTGGTTAATTAATTAAAATTAAATTGTATATAAGAAACATTTATTAAGTGTATATTAAAATTAAATTTACTTTTCATCATTATTATTTTAACGATATTAACTTTGTAAAAGATAGAATTGATAATTGATTATAGTTTCAATTAACCCTAAGATTGAAAAAATTCAATAGGAAATTGTAATTAAAATGTAATTAACCGATTAAAACCGACAATTAAATTACATTAAACTAAAACAGTTGATTTACGAGGGTTAAATATTTTATTTAATTACCAACCCATTTAATAAAATAGTGTAAAGAAACGTAATTAAGAAAACCAAGATAACGAAAAAATGGAATAAGTGAGTGTAAATTGATGACCTTTTGTAAAAAACAGAAAACAGAAAATGGAAAAATGTAAAAATTTCAATTGCAAAATTCTCAAATTTTGAAACGTCAAAAAAAACAAAAAACAGAAAAACGAGAAAAAACCAGAAAACGGCCGCCCAAAGAGGAAACGCGGTTTCTATTTTTGGCAACGGCCCGCACCCGCGTTTCCCCAAAGGGGCAACTGCCACAATTTCCAGCGGATTCGCAAAAACAGGTTGCACAGAAATCCCCGCACAGAAACGGCCAAGAAAATTGTTTTGCAATTCCGTTTTCCAAAATTTTACTACCCGTTAATGTCCACACAGAAAACACCGTACAATGAATTCCGCGGCATTCTCTGCTGCCGTTTCTGTGTGTTCCCTGTCAAAACGCGCAGAAACCACGACAAAATTAAATTTTTGCCAAGTTTTTTCAAATTGAAGAAAATAAATTAAAAAATTAAAAATTAAATCTTGTTTCCGTTTCCTGCGGTGTTTTCTGTGTCGTTTTTCCATTTATTTAACATTTCCCATATTAAAAAAAATTAAAATTAATTAAATTACAAATTATAAAAAAACAATTTATGTTTTTTTTTTAATTTCGTTACAATTAGAAAAAATTAAAATTATATAAATAAAATTTTTTTTTTTCAATTAATTTAAATTTAAAAAAAATCTTGGCATTTTCGAGAAAGAAAACAGTTCATTTAATTAATTTACTTCTGTTTGTTTTTTTGTTTTTATCGTTCTATTTCCTCTTTTTTATTTTATTTTATTCAACAATTAACATTACTCATTCACTAATAAATAATAATAACTGTTAAAAAAGGCAAAAAAGTAATATTATATTTTTGTATTTGTATTTTTGGTTCTTTTATTAAACATGTTTTTCTTCAATAAGAAAAAATCAAATAATAATCCACCACAATTAAGACAATTTTATATTAATTTATTTAATTCAAATAATATTTATTATAAACCAAATGATTTATTAATTGGTGAAATTATTTTAGAATTAAATAAAATTTTAATTAATTGTAAAATTAATTTATCATTAATTGGTCAAATTAAAATTAAATCAAATAAGAAAAAAATTATTTTTTTAAATAAATCAATTAATATTTTAGATTTAAATAAGGATAATCTTAAAGAAAATCAAAAAAACAACAATCTACCCAAAGGTATTCATAAATTCCCATTTAATATTAAATTACCTAAAAAAAATTTATTAAATTCAATTAAATTTGAAAAGGGTAATATTAATTATTTTTTAATCGTAGATTTAATTCAAATTAATAATAATAATTTATCATCATCATCATCATCATCATCATCACAAAATTTAATTTTATCAAATTGTAAATTAAAATTTAATGTTAATGTACCATTAAATGTAACTAAATTTAATAAACCACGTGAAAAATCTGTTATTTTACAAAATACAATTCATCATCATAATTTAAATAATAATAATTCAATTCAAATAATAATAATTCAATTTCATCAAATTTTACAACAAATTCAAGTGGTTCATTACATTCAAATAATTCTTTACATTCAAATAATACAAACACTTCAAATAATACAAATAACAATAATTTAAACAACAATAATTCAAATAAAATTGTTAAAATTAATGTTTCAATACCGAAAAGTGGATTTATTATTGGTGAATTAATACCAATTAAAATTGATTTAAATCATTATAAACAATATTATCATACCGCGGGTATTATCGCTACTTTAGTGAGAATTTGTCGTATTGGTGATCCATTAGAAATGTTTAGAAAAGATATTTGTCAATGTATAACACCATTAATACTAGATAATAATTTTAATTTTAATAAAATTATTTATTTAAAATGTCCACCTGATATTTTTGCAACATTAAAGAATCCATTTTTTTCATTTAATTATTTTATTGAAATAATGGTTAATTTATCAAATAAAAATCAAATTTTTAATAATTATTCAAATAAATTAATTGAGGGTAATGATAATATTATTTATAATAATATGATTAATGTGGAAATTTTGAAAAGATTGAAAAATGTTACTGGTATGTCAATTGAAATTATTGTCGGTAATACTGTGGATAATATCCCTGATAAAAATATGGGAAACACTGAAAACACGGAAAACACTGATGTCATTGAAAATAACAACAATAACAACAATAACATACCTAATGTTAATTCTCTACTTAATTTACCAATTATTAATTCAAATAATGATAATCAATTAAATAAAACAACAACAACTGATGATATTAATAATTGGATACCACGTTCTGAATTACCTGTACCACAATATACACCAAATAATATTGATTCAATTAATAATATTGATTCAATTAATAATATAGATTCAACAAGTAATATTGATCCAATTAATAATGATATTCCAAGTTATTCAAATTATCAACAACAACAACAACAACAAAATGACATTAATTCAAATACAATTACAAATTTAACTAAAACAACTGATGATAAACAAGAATTAGAAAGAAAAAGATTACAAGAATTAGAAAGTGAACCAAATTTTTATTAAATTTTTCTTTCCCCCTCACTTTTAATTAATTAATTAATTAATTAACTAATTTTATGCATTTACAATTTTAATTATTGTAACAATTTTTATTTTAAGAAATTTTTCATTCCACTATATTATTAAATATTATTAAATAGATCTTTAAATATAATTATATATTCAAATTAAATTAAACAATTTTAAAAAATTCATAGTAAATCTTTTTTTTTTTCTTTTTAATTATTTATTCGAAAATTTTTTAATTCTTCACTTTTCTTATTCGAAAATTTTCATCTTGTTTTTTTATTTTTTTATAAAATTTAAAAATTAAAATTAGTAAAATTTATAAAATTTTATTCTCATCGATTCAATAATATTATAATTAAATATACAATGAATGTACAAGACAGAAGAAGAATATTAGGTCCACAGGAAGCTAAACCATTAGTTTTTGCCAATAATCTAAACAATAATTCTATTGCAAATAAACAAATTGAAAATGATAGAATAAATTAATTGAAAAAAATTTTCAAATAACAAATTTTCAAATACCAAATTGTCAAAATACAATAATTTCCAATTGTAATGGTTCATCAATTGTTGAAACAGATAAAATTTCAATTTTAACCACAATTTTTGGTCCAAGATCAACACGTCAACAATCTTTCCAATCACGTGGTAATTTAAATATTATTTTAAATTGTGATTTATTCTCCAATGAAAAATTAATTGAATTAAGTCAATTTTTAATTTCAATTTTAGAAAATTGTATACCATTAATTAATTATCCTAAATCTGGTATTGATATTTTTATTGAATTTAATATTTTTAAATTTAATGAATTAATTAATTATATACAATATTTATTAATTGGTATTATTATTGCATTAATTGATGCTAAAATTGATATTTTTGAAATACCAATTGCTACATTAATTAATAATAATTTATTTGTTTGGAGTCAAAATGATAAAAAAATTATTGGGTTTTGGAAAGATATTGATAATTTAGATAATATAATGGAATTAATTAATTTAAATGATAATCAATTTTCACAAATAAGGAATTTTTTAAATCAATATATAAAAAATATGTAAAAAATTATAATAACCCAAATTCACCATTAATTGCTCTTTGCTTTAAATCCCAAATAATCATTTTTTCATTATTAGGTAAAATTGAAATTTCATTTTCATTTAATTGTAATACTTTTTTTAATAAATCTAATTGTCTTTCCTTTAATTCTGGTGTTACTTTTTCATAAAGTAAATTATCATAATTATTATTTGAGATATTGTTGTTGTTGTTATTATTATTGTTATTATTGTTGGAACCATTTTCTTTTTCTTTTGAGGCTAATTTTGTTAAATCATCAATTTGACAAATACTATTTGTTAATAATAATTCAGCAATAACAAATGTTAATTGTGGATAATTAATTAATAATTTTTTCAATAAATTTTTATTTGAATCTTGTAATAATTTTAATATTTCTAATTGTTTTGTTTTATTTATCTTTGATAATTCACTAGATATCATCATTGCTGGTGTGGTCATATTAAGATTAACATCAATACCTTGTGGTAAATCATTAAATATAGAATTGTTGTTGTTATTATTATCATTATCATTATCTATTATAAAATTATTATCATCATCATTTAGATTATTATTATTATTAGATACATTATTAATATTATAACTAGTACCTTGCCAATCATTTTGTGTAGAATACCCACATTTTAGATGTCTATTACCTAATGAATAACCATTTAAATTTCTAATTGCAGAAGCACTTGAATCTAAATCTTTAAATTCAATAAATGCATAACCTTTTGATTTACCTGTTTGTGAATCAAACATCATCTTTAAATTTGTTACTGGACCAACATTATTACATAAATCAAGAATTTGTTGTTCAGTTTGATCATATGGTATGGAACCTAAATATACTATACGAGAAACATTGTTATTCATTATATTATTTGTATAATATTGTATTGATTATTGTATAATTATTTTATTAATTATTGTATTAATTATTGTATAATCAAATTTCAGTACATTTTTGTATTTTTTTTGGAAATTGGGAGTTTACCCGGAACGGTGTACTGTTGCAACGGGGGTTGTATTATGAACGGTGGGTGTTAGTACACTTCTGTTGTTGACGAGCACACAAGATCTTCAGTTGTTCTATTGGTAGTTTATTAGTATTCAATTGATATTTTACTAGTAATTTTTTAGTATTCTATCAGTGTTCTATTAGCAAATTACTGACAACAAACCAGTAAAATACACGCCAAAAATAAACTATCCTGTTGAATTAAAGTAGAAACTACCCTCGGTTCTGCCGAAATTTCCCAAAAAGGACTCTTTTTTCTTGGTTTTACCCTTCAAAAACAAAACAAAATTGAAAAAAAAAACAAAAAAAAATTATTTACTTTTTTTAAAATTTCTTCAATTTTAATTAATTTTTAATTAAAATTTTTGTTTAATACAAATTGGAAAAGATGATGAACAGTAAAGAAGTTCTAGTATTCGTGAAAAATTTACATACAAATAAAACAAATGATTCAATCATATTGGATTTATTAAATTCTTTATATAAAGATTTAATACCAACTGAAAAATTATTAAGAGAAACAAAAATTGGTGTAGAGGTTAATAAATTTAAGAAAAGTTCAAATCAAGAAATTGTTAAATTAGTGAAAAAAATTATTAATTCTTGGAAGGATCAAATTAATAAAAATAAATTAAAGAAACAACAAGATGATAAAAATAAATTATTAATAAATAATAATACTGATAATAATAACATTAAAAATGATAATAATAATAATAATAATAACAATAATTTACTTAATTCACCAATTAAAGATGAAAATAAATTTCATTCAACAAAACCAAGAAATTCAAAAAATGATGGTGTTATTACAATTATTTATCAAGATAAATTACGTGATATGGTTATAAAGGCATTATATGATAGTCTTTGTAAAGATAATGATTCATTACCAAGATTAATTTTAAAATTATCAGTTGAAATTGAAAATGAATTAAATAAATTATTTAATTCAAAAGATCAAACTAAACAATATAAGGAAAAATATAGAATTATTTATTCAAATATTATCTCTAAAAATAATAAAAATTTAAAATTTAAAATTTTATCTGGTGAAATAACACCAAATTTTTTAATTAATTGTGATCCAAAGGAATTAGCACCAGAATCATTAAAGAAAAAAATTGAAGAAATTCATAAAAAAAATTTATTTAATGCACAAGGTGCAACAATTGAAAGATCTGTTACTGATAGATTTCAATGTGGTAAATGTAAAGAAAGAAAAGTATCTTATTATCAATTACAAACAAGATCTGCTGATGAACCATTAACTACTTTTTGTACTTGTGAAGCTTGTGGTAATAGATGGAAATTTTCATAATAAATTTTTTTTATATATTATTATAACATTATATAATTATTAAGATATACATACATATTAAAGTTTTAAAATTTTTTTTTCTTTTATTCTTCTTTTAACATTTTCTTTATACTACTCATATTTATTTATATTATTTAATTGCATTCAAAAAGAAAAATATCTGTTGTATCTTAATTCAATATAAACTTTTCTATTAATTAAATTAAAATTAGAAAAAATAAAAAAATAATAACGACTGCTTCCAATCGGAGTCGAACCGATGATCTCCACATTACTAGTGTGGCGCCTTACCAACTTGGCCATAGAAGCTTCGCGAAAAATATTTTTGTACAGATTTTTAAATCACATGATTTGGGGAATTTAATTAATTTTTTTTTAATTGATTACCATTGTTTCTGTTTATTAATTACAAATATATTAACGGTTGTTAATGAAATAAAGTGATGAATTTAGAAATTTAAATAATATTGTTGCCAAAACTGGCATTACAAAAAGAAATAGAAAAACGATATCTCACCCGGATATTAATCTCGAAAAATAAAAAAAAATTTTCAAATATTGTAAGTGATTATTTACTTTTATATAACCAATCTTTTAATAAAGGATCCTCCATTAATATCATATACATATAAGTTCCAACAAAACTGTCACCAGCATTTTGCAAGATGTATGTCTTCCACCAAAATCTACAATATTGAAATAGTATTGTTACTTGTTTCGTTTTTATTTTTTATTTTTCTTTTTCCTGTGAATATCTGAATCAAGCAAGATATTGGTTTTCCTATTGGGAATTGAAATTAAAATTAATATTTACATACAATCAATAAATGTACATTTCCTAAAGACAATCTGTGGTATCACTCATTATACTCATTTTAATTTAATTAAATTGATATAATTTATATTAATATTTACAATTTTTCGTTTTTTTTTAATTTGTTTGTTTACATATGAAAATTTCTCGAGAAAATATTTAACAATAAATATTTATAACAAGTAGATAGAATATTTGATAGAACAATGCTTGTATTACCCCAAAACAATTTTATATCGCACAACAAATATCGTTGTATTCACTTCATCTCAACTCGAATTAACAGATTGGCAAAAATATGTAGTTCAAGGCATAATTACAGCAACTGGTTTTGGTTTTTGTTTTACTTAACACCACTAAAAATAAAGGCAATGATTTAACATCAGCAGTTTTCATATGTAATATGAATTCAGATGGTAATCATGGTTCATCTTCTGAAAAAATTAAAGGAACAGTTTTCTTGTAAATCCATTACTTTCTTTTAACTACCATTCGAATTACAATTTGGTTTCTGGTACAATAAAATATGGTTTTCATCATACAATTACAAGAAGATTAGAAATTCCAGGAGGTTTATAACCATCTATTATTGAACAAGATTGTTTTCTTGTTTCTGAACTTAAAAAGCGTGTGACATAATATTTGATTACTTTTATAACCAATCTCCACAAAAAGTGAAAGTGATTATTAAAAAATTATGGAATGAATTAGTTGCCGTAGAATGGAAAAGACGTAATATTGCTGCTGAAAGTGCAAATATATTGTTAACTGTAAGAACTTTACCATATTTAGAGAACTTGTATTTAGGTGATTCTTTAGAAGTATCTTTAAATTATAATGTTGTTGGTTTTAAATTTATTTATCCTAATATCAAAAAATATCTAGTTGCTTTTGGTGGTATTGATTCTACTTTTAACGTTGGGTAGGATTTTGAACATTGTTATACTGATATTGGTGTCTACAAAGGAGAAGGGTACCTACTCACCTCCTTTTTTTGTTCAAAAGGTCATATTTCCACCGCTATTGTTATCAAATTCTTATAAAAAGTACTTTGTGACTATACTGGGCTAAAATACATGATTACAGGTATGGATTTAAGGAATGTTAAAGTCATAAGAACCTGTTGTGGTCCTAATAACATTCAATATTGTATGTGGCATATAATTAAGACAATCAAAAAACAAATGAAAAACAAAATGAAAAACAAGATCAAGACTTCTTCATTCTCTTTGACAAGAAATGATAATTGGTTTGATCCACTCACTTTTATGCAAGGCAAGATGAAATTAATGAAGACGATACTGGGAATATCAATGTCATTTTCACAAAAACTAAAGAGGAATTAAATAAACAGCTCTTAAAAAACATTTATGAATATGTTTTGGTTAAATATGGTAGAATTTTATTTTTTCAATACATATGTTATCAGTATCTATCCTTTGAGAACTATTCTCTTTGGAGTCGTGTTGAAAAAGATTATATTCCTAAAGCAACAAACATGGTTATTGAACGTTATTTCAAGATGTTAAAACATTTTCACTTAGGTTATAGTAGAAAATTAAGGATTGATACGATTGTGTATATAATGAATAAAGTTATTGAAGTGAGATATTATCCTAAATTGAAAGGTAGAATGAAAACAACACAGTCATTATAGGAGTTGGTAAATAATTTTCCGTGGTTGAAGAAAAATATGATGCCTGAAGTCAAAATAGATCAAAAACCACCCTAATTATGACATTGATGAAAATTCCATTTTCAACCTAATCTTTGGTTATGTGAATGTGCTAAGCAGAGATTTAGTGCATATTTTCTATGCAAACATCTGGTCAAATATGTCATGAATGGTTTAAAACAAATTGGTAAAGAGCATATATTTGTTCATAATGTTCAGAGGATAACCACACTTTCATTATCAGTCGATAACGATCTAACATTTTGTAATGTAAGAGCTATCAATTGGACAAAAGTTATTTTAGAATATGAACACTATTCAAATCAATAATCGAGGAAAGTTCTACTGATGCTATTGAAGTTGAAAATACTGAAAATGTTAATATTGATTTATTTAATCATGTTGGTAGTGAGTTTGCAGATAGCGAAGAAGGAAGTGAAGAGGAACATTTTGAAGATTTTAGTGAAATGGATGAAGATGACAGTGAAATGGATGAAAATGACAGTGAAATGAATGAAGATTATATTAAGGAGGACAAATTTATGCAAAATGATTCAAAAATAATGAAAAAAATAAGTAGATTAAAGGTAGCACGAAGTAAGAACGTTATTATGCAAAATACGAAGCTATTATGGACATTTGAGAATGAAGAGAAAATTGACAAAACAATTAAAAATTTCGAAGTACCAATTATGGTGGCATCTTATTATGAAAGATATCTAATGACAACAGTTAGTAAAACAAGAGAAGTTCCAAAATGGTATAAAGGAGAATAGATTTAGTAGTTAGTTGTTTATGTAATTGTATATTTAATCGTTTATAAATTTGCTTATAAATTTTTGAAAAATTATTTTTGTTCAAATTATATTTTTTACCTGAGGTTTGATATACTGAAATTTAATATGACTATTTTTGAATATCAAAACAAAGCAAATACATTAAAGGGAATTATTAAAGATATCTGATTAATTTAGAGAGTCGATATGAAAATGAATGTGTCTCTAAGAAAATGATTTTTAAAAATGAAAGACACTGAAGAATTTAAAGAAATGGGTGGCACAAATTCAAAATTATTCCAACGAATTAACGGCATAATTAACTGAACTGGCAAAAAAATATGAAACTATTAATACTTTCATTATTCAATGCATTGATGAAAGCAGAAATTAAATAATTAGAAGTTACAATACCACACTTAGCAAATAAATTAATCACCGTGAAAAATAAGATAACAAAGGATGTAAATTTTTTTAGAATTTTTTATCAGATCAAATAGTCAATAAGATTGCAGAACATTTTTTTCAAACCATTTGTTAATATTAATAGTTCTAGTACCGTTCAATTAGTGAAACCAAATTTATATAGTGATTGGAAGATTGAAATTATGGTTAAATTTGAAAAAATTAGATTCACATAGACAATTGGGTGAGAAAGAGCAGTCTCCGCAGTTATGTATATGATTGCATTACAAGAATTTACTGAAGCACCATTCGGAGTTGTGGATGAAATTAATTAAGATATGGATCAAAGAAATGATTGTGTATAAGACAATGGTGGAAAATGCTTGTGCTGAAAATACGTCACAATATTTTTAATTACGCTAAAATTATTAACTGATTTATATTATCATAAAAAAATAATGATTCATTGTGTTATGGCTGGTTCTTGGATACCAAATCCATTAGAAAATCCAGAAATGGTTCATTTTGGTGAAACAAAAAGACACATGGGGATAATTGAGTCAATGGAAATTATCTGTTTATTTGTTTTAATTCAAAATATTGTAAAAAATGTTGATTTGATTCACGATTAGCACTAGCTTTTATATGATTAGTTACAGTATTATTATTCATAATTTATCCTTATTGAAATAAAGTATTTCCTATTATAAGTTCCTCGGTCATAAAAAATTATATAAAGAAATAACAACTAGTGCTAATTAAATATAAATTTTAGTGATTTTCCAATATCCCGACGATGAGAAAAAAAATCTCACTCATCTCAGATTGCCCACGCATTTTTAATGGTGGTTTATTTTTCTTTACATGTATTAAGAGACACTGAAATAGGTTTATTTCATTTTCCGGTTTTCTAGTTTGTCTAACAATTTAACGTACAGACGTCATATTTTACAATTGTGCTTATTTCACATATTTCTAATGTATAGTTTAATAATTGCCAATATTTATAATATTGGCACACAAACATATTTGGTTCTTGGAATGGGGCGTAATATCAAGATTTGCATAAGAAAAAAGAAGAAATAATAAAAATTTCTTCACCAATTAAATAAACAATATAGACTCTATATTATAGAGAATTAATTAAAATATATAAGAATACGTTCGAAGGTATATAATAAAGTTCGAAATTTCATAAAAGGAATAAATATTACTAAATAGGTTAGATTAATAAAGCAATAGCAGCTAAAATACCACCGGTTAAACCAGCCATCTTAGCAGCACCATTTGTAGTTTGTTGTTCAATTGTGGCAGTAGTTTCAACATTTGTAACTTGAGTAACTGTGGTTGGAACATTAGTTTTTGTTTCAATAACTGCTTCACTCGAAGTAACCTTGGAGCTAACATCATTAGTAGTGGTAGCTTCAGTAGTGGTAGCTCCAGTAGTAGCAGCTTCATTAGTGGTTTCTTCATCTCTAGTAGTGGTAGCAACTGGAACGGCAGAAATAGTAGTAGTAGTAGCACTACCAGCTTCTTCAACCTTAGATTTACAAACATCATTACAAACAGTAACAGTAGTTATAGATGGGATACCTTCAACTGTGGTGGTAATCACGGTAGTGGAACCATAAGCGACAAGTGCTGAACTTTTCTTAGAGTGACAAACAACATCACAAACTGTTTCAGTGACAATAGCTGTTTCATCAATAGTAGTAGTTGCAGAAACAACAAATTCTGGTGGACAGGAGGTAACAGTAGTTGTACCGGTGGCAACAGATGTAACGTTAGTGTAAGCAGTAGAGACACCATTACTAACAGTGGATTTTTCATAAGCAGCAATACCTTGATCGTGAGAGACTGAATGAGATGAGGAAGCGACAACAGAAGAAGAGGTTGGAGCAGAGGAAGAAGCCACAGTGGATGAAGAAGTGACAGTAGAGGAAGACGCTGTAGCAGAAGATGAAGCAGATGAAGAAGTGACAATAGAGGATGAAGCCGAAGTAGAAGATGAAGTGACACCAGAGGATAAAGCTGAAGTAGAGGATGAAGCTGAAGTAGAGGATGAAGTAACAGCAGAGGATGAAGCCGAAGTAGAGGATGAAGCTGAATTAGAGGATGAAGCTGAATTAGAGGATGAAGCTGAATTAGAGGGTGAAGCTGAATTAGAGGGTGAAGCTGAAGTAGAGGATAAAGTGGTGGTAGCAGGGATATTGATACCAGCAACGGCGATACCGGCATTATCTAAAGCTTGAGAAAGAGCTGGTAATAATCTAGTTGAATACCATGGCACACCAGTAAGCATTGGTTCTACTGTAGAAGATGGAACACCTGTAGCAAGACCAGTCCACAAAGATGGGTCTTCATTAAACATAGCACCAGCCACCATTGGAACAATGGCTGTTGGTGTTCCTTGGTCTGGGTTTGCATCACCAAATGATTTATATTCAGCTACGTGACTTCCAATATCCTTAGCGTATGCAACAATTTCGACTAATTGAACAGCTCTATCATTAATATCTAAAGTTGTTGTAATTGAAACTGGACCAGTTGAAGTAGTAGAAGTAACGATAGGGTTGGTGGAAGTTGTTTTAGTGGTAGAAGTTGTGGTAGCTTTAGTAGTCGTTGAAGTGACATCATTAATACCAGAAACAAGAATACCATCATCATTTAAAGCAGTAGCAATTTCTTTCTTTAATCTACCAGCATACCATGGAACGGCGTTAATTACTGAACTAACCACTGAAGATGGAACTTCATTGGCAAGAGTAGTCCAATCACCAAGTTCACTTGCTAGTGAAGCCATTTCATTAAGAACAGGTGGACGATCAGTACCATAATTTGAATATTGAGCTGGATGAGCGTTCATATCTAAAGCATATTGAATAAGTTCAATTAATTGAACATCTCTATTATTGATATCCATAGTAGTGGTAATATCAGCGGCATTAGCTGCAGCTAAAGTAGAAGCAGCGACAACTTTATTTAATTTGACCATTTTTATAAAGCGAATGAAGAGATTTTTCTGGTTATTTTTTCTAAATAAATCAGATAATTAAACAATTAAATGATTTATTTAATACATGGTCTCTTTATATAGTGTATATTCACTGAAACTAACATTTTGTGGAAAGAGAACAAGATAAATTGCTAATCGATCTTGGGCAAGTGTGTAAAATTACTCAAAGTGGAAATAAAAAAGTACGAGATATTAGTTATTATTTATGGAAGGCGTAATATTTAAATTACTGCAGGATTTTTTAGAGATCTTATTTCTAATGATTAAATATTATGATTAAATATTATGATTAAACAAATGCATTTTACGTAAGAAGATCAATTTCGTGTTTGCACTGGACGAGACCCCATATTAATTGCGGTTTTGCTTTTTTTCTATTGATTTTTTATCTTAATTTTTTAAAATGGACCCGCATTAAATGAATCACCGAGAATTCATGTGGGAATTTTAAGAAGAGAACATACGAAATGATTATGCAACTATACGAGTAAAATTTCTATTGTCAAAGAAATAAAAATTACCGCTCAGCGATTTTATTTTTCGGTAATTTCTTAACGAGGGCATCTCAAAGTTGAAAAACAAAAAATTTCTTATTTTTAAGGATTTAATTCCTCAAGTAACAAAGTTTGGTACCCGCGCTTAAACCCTTTTTTTTATCTAAGTTTTTTTTTGAATGATTTTTTGTTAAATGTTGTTAGTTTTCAGACAATTTCTAGTGTAAGTGCTCTAGCTTTCTTTAAAGAGGTGGGTAATAATATTGAATTAGGCTAATCCATGAACCATCGTATCAATAACTTTTAGTTGCAATACAATACAATGTAATTGATAGAAAAAATTTGTATACTTAATATAAAAAGATTTCATCCTTCTAAAAAGGATGCCAAACCTCATTGGCAAAATTGTTCTGCAGTAAGGTCATGGCTTATAGATTTCAAAGTCTGTTGAATGAGCAACTCTTCATTTGTACGCTCATCCTTCAAATTATGTCTATTGTCATTGAAAATTGCTTTAAGTCTATTAAAACTTCTTTCACTGGAAATAGAAGTCAATATTTAACAAAGCAATGTATCTAATGACATTTGGCAGAATTTGATGATTGGTTTTTTTCAAGTAAGTACACACAACAATAGAAGGGATACCATAGTAACGAAATAAAATTCAATTGAATTTATGCTACTAGAAGTCTCTTTTCTCATTTTTAGTTCAAATTTTGATTTATTTTTCTCAATGTATATCACGTTTAATTTTTGGCTAACTTCCTGTGCAATCGAAACAAAATCTCTTTCCAAAATACATTAAACCCCTTCAATTCAATGGTAAGTTTTTTTTGATAGCAAGCTTCACCTTTTCTTCAGCATTTAATCTTCTACCATCTGATAATAATGGAAATTGAGTTTGTTTCACATACACACTTTCTCGAAAAGCCTGATTGTATGTCTCTTCATATATCTCCTGTGTAACATCATTTTTGTTTTCAATGATGCCACAATTGAGTATCATGAATGCCACCTCACATCAAATCTCTGTGGTATTTACCATGAAAACAATAACTACTTTAACAACTACTTTAAAGTTATAATGGAAAAGTCCTGCAGCAAATAATATCTGTTTTGGTTTTTCATAGTTCATATTAAAATATTTAGAAGTCTTTTTATCAAATGTTGCTAACTGAACATCTTCTTTATGTCCCTTTCCTCGAATTTTTAAAAATGTCAGCTAATCAATGTAAAGTACTATTAAAGTCGATTCTAGGACAATGTAATGTTATTGGATAACAACTTCGTAACTACCTGAAATGGTGCTAAGGCTTTATACAAAATTTTTGCAACTGTTACATCGTTTCATCAAAATTGAAAGAAGAAGCACCTTCTTCTGCCAGCTTTCCCTTCAAATTATTAATAAAATGGGTAACTATTTCATATATACTACTCTATCTATGTATTTTCATAGTGTGGAATAGTGGTAGGAACATACAACGAAAATATTCTTCCAAACTAATCACCATATTTGCTATTAAGAGTGCGTAAAAGTTGAATTAATTTTTTAACAATGTCCACATGGGCTAAAGTTTCTAAATTTTGGTTTTTGGCTCTGCCACCTTCAAAATCGTCATCGTCACTACTACAGTCATTATCACCATTAATATCTAAACCAAAATCTACCTTTTTTACCAATTCAAGAATATCTTTAATGAAATTTTTTGCGAAAATTGTTGAATTGTAAACCTTATGAGGTGTATATTTTAATATAATTTACCAACTTGCTTTGTGAAAAATTTTCCGTGAAAATTCTATCGAAAAATGTTATCATTTTCTTTTATATATCTTTTATATAACTTTTAATAAACCAAATATTATATTAACTAATTAGGTGTATATAAGTATCACAATATAAGTATAATGTCTGTTTCTACTATTTCTGATAACATTTTCCATATTTATGTCAGTACGTTTCAACATTTCTACATAAAAACTAATTTTTATTTAATAACAGATATGTATATTTCAAAATTTTGGTAACAATATAACTTGAAATGAAAAAAAACTTCAAATTAGAGGTTATTGCCTATCATAATCACTCTTCTTGACCATTTAGAAGGGATCAAAGGTTACATAAAAATTGAACAAAAAATGATTTTGAACGTTCTCCCATGTGCAACAAAAATATTCTATTTTAAAATCAAAATTAACTTGGTTTTTCCCAAGGATGGGAACCAAAAAGGAAATTCCTTCCTTTACCAACCGTCCCTGATCAAGATCTCAAAATAATTGAAGATATTAAGGAACTGCCAAAGTGCGCAAATATGCACATTGGAGCAATATTGATACATCCCTTATTTCCAAAAAGGTCTTTAAAATATTTTGTGCCCTCGTTGCGCAGTCTAATATAAGTAAAAATTATGTCGATTATCCTCCTTTAAGGAATCTCTTACAAATTTGTATGCCCGACCTATGGAATTCCTAGAACTCCAAAAATTGCACAATTGAAATCACAAATATTGCCAATCAGATTAGATCTGAACTAAAAACCTACCTGGAGAGTAAAATGGAATTTATGTCAAAGCAAAAACTGGAAATATATGATAACGTTAGTACTGTAAAGCAAAGGGTTTTAGAAATATTTACCCAAATTAAACATTTTCATATACCATGGGCTTCTATTGAGATGGATGGTTGACTATCAAATAAAAAAACAAATAGTATTTGTGTCAGTGTGAGTTTAATGACTCCAGATTTAAAGAAAGTGGAATTTACTTTACTGTACAAAAGGGAAGATACTAAGAATAAAGCTGTTATGACAGACACGCTTTACTCCGTTGCAATTGGTATCAACGTTGGAAAGTTTCTTAACGTCGTGTGCCACGAATAATGCTTCAAATGTCTTAGGTGAAGCTAATTCTTTCATTCTATCAAAAAAATTCCCTTTCTTTAAAGCTCATTTTGGACGTGTTGCTCATCAATGTCAAATTTTTGTTGAAAAGTACTGACAATAACGTGATAAATATGGAAAGGGTTATCGGAAATAGTAGATACTGACATTATATTTATATTGTTTGTGATACTTAGATACACCTGATTAGTTAATATAATAGTTGGTTTATTAAAAGTTATATAAAAGATATATAAAAGAAAATGATATGAACCAAGTTGGTAAATTATGTTAAAGTATACACCTCATAAGGTTTACAATTCAACAGAAAATACCACAAGTTATTTTAATAAAATATTACTGTGGTGTATATTATATAAAGGAGTAATGGTTGACACCTTTATTTAAACTTATTTGCTTTTAAGATCTTCAAAGATTCTTTTTATTTAGCGTTTCCAAATTTTTGGAATAGAATTAAAATCATTTGATATTTAAGTGGTTATTTAAAGACATTCTAAAATGGTAGTTCAAATGATACTTTTTAAATTCAAAATATTCTCTGATTTATCTGCACTAAATTAACAATTACCCACATTATGATTTGAATTTCATTTTAAAATGTTTTGAGTAAAAACCTGAAGTTTTCTTCTAAAAAAGTATATATGTGTAGTCACAAAATATGGATAGCATAGTATTGAACTTTTTAAGTCAAAGTAAATGGGGATAGTACTAAATTTAATAAAAAGAGTTGAAACTTATTGTGGTGTTATATACTTTGAAAAAGCTTCAAGTACATAAAATAATAAATATATAAATGCGTAAAGTATCAGCCTAAATGTGTTTTCTATGAAAGTATCACACACCACATATTAAATTACCATAATTGTACAATAAGATATTGCATATACATAGTGATATATCCAAATAGGGACCATCCACCTCATCTTCCTTGTTTTATTGAGTAATATGAGTCATGCTTGGAGATTTTAGCAGATAGAATCTGATTGAGAACATTAATTTCTACAGCAATATTTTTATTTATTTTGTTAAAAGTAAAAATTCCTTAAGCTTAAAATATTGCCACAAAATATAAACAATATTCTTATAATACTAAAAAGGACAGGAAAAGGTAAATATATTGACATTTTTGAAATATAAGTATTTAATATACCTGAAGAACTCTTTAAATAGGACTGTAATTCAAACAGTTCCTAATTTTTAGAAATCATAATATTCATATTTTTAATGTCATTAAAAATCAGTAACTTCAATAAGCATATTATATATATATTTAACAATAAATTTACTATTTTTTGTTGAGAAGTGGGTCGTTATCTCTTCACTTAAAATTAAGATAGTTAAGTTTTGAAAATAAATTCAAATTTATTTTACACACTGACATTAAACTAACTCAGTGAAAGATGTGGTGTTATAAACCCGCATCAACTAGGTTTTTTATGTAAAATTGTTGTGTTGTAAGATTAGAAGGACGGAACTCCCAATAATATAATGTGATATACACGCATAAGTATTATTTCCAGTTAATTCTATCTTAGAAGAGGAAAAGTTTTTCTCGAATGAAAATTTTTCCGTTTATATATAAAAATTCTATTTTACACCATTTTACATAAAAAACCTAGTTGATGCGGGTTTATAACACCACAGATCATCACATCATATTATTATGAGTAACATTCTTAACTTACAACATGTCGTTTCTTAGAAGAGGGAAAGTTTTCCGTTTATATACAAAATTTCAATTTTTCAATGATCATAGGATTTTGTATTTTATTTTATTGATGTTTTTATTTAGTTTTTAAGTTTTTCAAAATGTTACTTGGGTTGGCGTTCCTTTTGCAACCTAATATAAAAGTATGAGGTTACCGAACTAGATTTT
>JAJLYE010000005.1:91722-107264 GCA_030571715.1 Grigorovia jiainica (nom. inval.) | reverse complement strand
TTTTTAATGTTTTTCTTTTTTTTTTTTTTTAATTTTGTTTTTTTTGGATTCTATTAAAGAAAACGCCCTGTAGTTTTTAAGATTTTGGAACCCAAGGTAATGTTAATTATTAAGCAATTTCATAATCATACGTTGTATTATTACGTTATATTGTTTTTAACATTGAATAGATGTTTGCTTTTCCAAACACGAACTTAATATTTTATTGTTTATTGTTTTAAATTATTAAAATAATTGTAGTATATAAGTATATGAATCAATAATTAGGTAAAGAGGTACATTCTAACCACCAATTTAATATAACGTTACCAGCAACTCTACTACCTCTACTTACCATTAATTTATTAATAAAATTTTCGTGAACGGTTGGTTTATCACATAATTGTGGTAATACATTTATTAACCAAATTTTCATTTCGATTGGAAATTTAGCAACTAATGTTCTAACCAAGTCTGTATAACTGTTTAAATCTGAACGTTGAGTATTATATAAACCAAACATCACTTGGTAAACTAATTCTGGTCCCATGTTAATAATTTGCTGTCTAGTTAAATCTAAATCCTCTTTAGTATATTTTCTGTTATTAATCACTTTAATCCAAAATTTAGTAATAGCGAAAATGGTAAATTTTTCATGTGATGGTAACAAATTCACAAAAGTTGGCAAGACAAAATTAGACCAACTTGGTGAATTAATTACTAATGATGGCTTTCTATCCAATATTGTAATTATAAAATTAATCATTGCTTGTAATAGGTCTGGATCATTGATAATGAACTTATTATAGCGTTGCACAAAAACTTGATCAAAAATAAAATCATATTCATTAACAGTTAATTGGTCTTTATAATGTGATACCACTTTTTCTAAAAGATAAGCAAAAAATTGTAAAAATGAATTAAAAGTATTATCGTCAATATAATGTATAATAAAATTGATAATATCTGACATGGAATATTTGAGAAAATGAGGTTCATTATCCGGTAATGACAATGTCTTACCTAATAATAAGCAACTAACTTCCATAAATTCCGGAATTTTACCATAAACGGAATTATTAAGTATTTTTTCAATTAAATTCATTACTTTGGTTTTACATTGCAAAGGATCATTGTGCCAGTACTGTTGAAATTCTGGCAGTCTTTGCAATAAGACTTCTGAGTGTTCTATTTCATCTGAATGAATCAGAGCAGATCCAAATTCAGAAATACAATTTAATAAATTATGTAAATAATCAATTTGAAATTCGTTTGGTTGTGAGTTAGCAAGACATTGGTCAATATAATTTGAAATTAAATTTAAAAAATGTTCCACGTATTTACCTTGTTCTTCTGGACCTTGTTGAATTTGACATTCAACAATATAACCAATTGACCTAGCCAATTTACTCTTAGTAAAAGTAGTAACATTACTCTCAGGTTTGAATAAATTATCTAGAACTCCATAAAAATGAAGTAAATATTCAGATAGTTTATATCTGCAAGTATCACAAAGTATAGTGATAGTCTTAATAATCATAATTTCAATCTTTTCATTAATTTTGTTCTTACTGCCATTTAAAGATTCTAAACTTTGAAACAATACTTCAATACAATTATTTAATTCATTGGAATTTTGAACAAAATAACCTGACATGGTACCTAATAATATTGAACTTACTTTAACAAAATCAATCTTTAGATTGGAACTAACAATATTTGTAACATTGATTTGCATACCGGTTTTTAATAATAAAATTATATTACCAATAAAAAAAACATTTTTGTTTAATATAGTAACAATCCATGTAGATTCTGATAGTGTCATATCAACTAGTAATTTGTTTAAAAGAAAAGTCATAGCTTCAATTTGATAAAAGCTTGAATAGTCAAAATTATTAATTACAATACCTGAACCGTCAGATGAACCAATACCGGAAATCAAAACATCAGTTAAATGTTGATTGCCTAATATTGACCAAAGTGATTGTGTTAAATCAGATACTGCATTTCTGAAATCTTCAAATTCATTTAATAAAGAATCATCATCCTCATCATCTTCAATAATTTTTTGTTTATTATTTAACGAAATTTTGGGCAAATAAATATTAATAACTTGTTGAAAAATATCAATTGCAATTTGCGTGGCGTTTATATTTAACGATTCATTTGGTAGATCAAGAAATGCTTCTGATAAATCAAGCCAAAAATCAACCATTCTTGATGAAAATGATTCTTGCAATATTGGAATTAGAGGGAAATTAGTTAATTGTAATAAGATCTTAATATATTTCTGTGAAATTTCGGTATGATTCCCATTAATATCATTATCAAACTTTGTGGTAAATAATTTATTTGCCACATCTACTGTATTAATCATTAAGAAATCTACTATACAAGTGGATAAATCCTTTAGTTCTGAATGCATTTCATTAGTTACTAAATGATTCATATATTGTAAAAACCATTTATTGCCTTGAAAAGTGTCATCAATACCAAATCTAGAAACACCTAAAAATAAAAGTTCCATTTTAGATCTCAATTCAAATGATAATAGAATTGGATCGTTAGCAAAAATATTACTAAAGATTGAAATAATTTTTTCACCAATTACAAAATTATCAGTTTGTTCATTAGAGTGACACATACAATTAATCATATGGGAAAATAATTCACTTAAATCCATATTAATTGTACTTAAAGTTTTTGAAATGGAAATATAATTAATCCAAGCAGTAATTGTTTTAAAAAGGTTATCATTAATTTGACCATTAGTTAAATTTGTATTTAACAATGCCATTGTAGAAATATACAAGTGTTTATGAACCATTTCATTAATATTATTCATCGAATGTCTTTTTGTTTGAAATTTAGTTAAATCTTCAACAATAATTTCCATAAATGTTAATAGAAGTTCATTCCTTTCCTTAGAACTCATAATAAATTGAATTAATTGATCATATGTCACTGTAGTATTAATGGAGTTATTAATAATATCAATCCAATTCGAAGTATTATAATTATTATCCCAATTTTCAAAATTATCAATTGAATTAATCAATAAAAAAATCAATGAATTAACTGGATTTTCCCAATTAGATAAATTTTCTAATTGTTGGTTATTGATATCAACAAATAATATTGATAAATTTGACATTAATTTTTTGATAACAATTTGATTTGCATTAAATTGATTCGGATATTTAATTAAATAATTACAATAACGCGTTAGATGATATAAATTTAGTCTTAATAATTCATTAATATTATTATAATTATTTTTCTCTAATAATGAAATTTGAACAGTTAAAGTCAATGCACCAAAATAATGTATATTGGTATTAAAATTTAAATCATTTAATAATTCATTACCTAAAAGTAAACCTTGGTCAGATTTCTGTAATTCTTGTAAACTTTGTTGAATTTGATTAACATTATGAGAATGTGGATCATACAATGAATCAATTAATTGAACTATTTCATTTAATTGCATTTTGTGCTTTGTATAATTTCAAAAATTACATTGATAATTGATTGAAAAAAAAAAATTGAAAAAAAATATTTTTTTTTCCTCATTAATTTTTTTTTTTTCACTTAACAAAATTCAAAAAACGTTAAGGACACAAAAAAATTAAATTAAAATCAATGTATTCTTAGTTTGTTCAATACCTAAAACTCTTATTGTATTATAAATAATAGTGATTATACGCGAATCTTCATCTTCCAATGATAACACAGGTCTTAATTGTTGCTCTTTTAAATTATATAATAATAAATTACCATTAATTTCATTTATTTGCTTTTCCTCAAACAATTTTAACATTTCCCATACTGGTATTAAACTGGGCATCACTAATGGTAATCTTTGTGTAACATCATTTTTTTCAATCTCATTTTCATCAATCAATGAATTATAATTAACATTAAATTTTTCATTCAATATTTCACTTATTTCATTTAAATTATTATATGATTTACCATTTGGTTTACCATATAATAATTCTGTAATATTAATTTTATTATTTAGATTAGTAACATCGGGGAAAACAGTTCTTGATAATAAATCATTTAAGGGTAATTCTTTGTCAATTTTGTGTAAATTTTCCCTTTCAGTTAAACTAAATAATCTACCATTGTTTAATAATTTTTGGTCCTTTAACCAATTTAAATTAATATAATTTAAATTATTTAAATCTAATAATTCACCACCATATTGTGATTTATAATTCATCTTATGACAATCATCAACATAATAACCTAAATAATAATAATTTCTATTCTTTAATTTAGTTAAAATTGTTAATTCTCTTAATGCACTTAATTTACCAAGAGATAATTTTTTAAAATCTGGATCCCAAATGAAATAAACGGATGAAATACCACTTGGTAAAAAATCTAATACTGCAATGGCAATTAACTTATCTCCATAATAATAACATTCATGTGTTGGACCTAATCTATTAATAATATTTTCATCATCATAATTATTATTATACCAATAATTTAATTTTTCCCAATCATCAACTGAACCGAATTTAATTTCATCATTAAATGGTGAATCACATAAAAATCTTTTAAATGACGATGGTGAATGTTTAAAATCGTTATGTATAGTCTCTTGATAACGTGCATATAAATCATATTTTTCCTTGGAATAAATTGCTGGCTCTAAGAGTGTATAAAATTTATTACTATTTTTTGATAAATCAATAATTTCATTAATATAATTAAAAGGTTGATTCTTTTTCTTTTTATTAGTAATATTATTTTGATCATCTGTACTAATGGCAAAATGTTTAAATTTTTTAATAACAGTTTTCAATTCTTTTGTTAAATTAACATCACTTGGTTTTGTTCTAATAGTATATAATCTACAACATGTTCTTAACAAATCAGGTTTGTAAATGAAATTACCAGAACGTCTCCAACCATTATTACACAATCTATCATAGCATTCAATAGTAATAGATTCACAGTGGAAACCTAAAGTACAATTACCCATTAATTTTTCATTATTATCCTCCCAAGATTGTAATGAATACATATTTTCAATTGGTTTATTACCATGACAATACCCACATTTGTCACTTGGTTCTTGGAAGTAACTTGGTGGTGTTATAATCAATCTATCTGATAAAGGCATTTCACTTGTACACTGGAAATCGATACAGTTTTTCTGTAACTTTAAATAATCTTTATTTATTAAAGATAAATAAATGAATAAAAAATCATCTACTTTTTTCGTGAAAAATAATTTTTGTGCACAATAAATTATTTGATTTTAATACTAGGGTGTACTAGTTTGTGCGTTGTTGTTTGTTGTTTATGGGCTGTATATAATTGCAAATAATTGTATATAATATATTATTTTCATATATAGATGTTTGGTAGAGTGAGAATTGTCCAATCTGTAAGATTGCTGACCAATTATTATAATTTATTCCCCAGTACTTTCCCCCAGGGTAAACCAATTTGGGATATTAATTTAAATAATTTAAGAAAGGAATATCGTCAATTACAACAACAAATTCATCCTGATTTAAATCATGATAACGTTGCTAATAAAGCAATAGATTCCTCTAATTTAAATAAAGCATATCAAATTTTAAAAGATCCACTAAATCGTTCACAATATTTAATTAAACTTGTGAAAAAAATTGATTTAAATGATGATAAAACTATTACAAATTTTAAAGATCCAAATCTATTAATTGATATTATGGAGGTTTATGAAAATTTAGCTGAAATTACAAACTCAAATGAATTAATACCAATCAAGAAACAAGTTATTGAAAATATAAATGAATTAAAATTAAATTTAAATGATTCATTCCAACAATCAAATTTCGATAAGGCTATAAATCAAACAATTTCATTAAAATATTGGTCTAATGTTTTAAATTCAATTAAGAATTGGTCACCTGGTAAACGTATAGAATTAAATCATTAATATATTAAATTAGAAATAAAAATAATGAACAACTATCAAAAATATATATATTATATATTTACTGTTCTTTTTAAATATACACATACACAATCATATCTTTATATTTATAATTATTATATTGATATATAATTTAATAAAATGATTAACAAATAAATTAAAAAATATAAACAGAAAGATATTAAGAGATCAAAGAAAATTCAATTCAAAATATAACTTAAGATAATTATTCTAAAGTTGGTAATTCTAATTCACATTGTTTAAATTCTTCCCATTCTTCATCATTTGCTGGATATTGTCTTAACCAACGCATTCGTGGTCCGCTAACAGCTTTATCATTTATTTTAAAACCAAATACTTTTAATGTAAATGATTCTTTACTCTTTCTTTCTACATAATCTTCTAATTCTTTAAAATGTTTTAAGAATACACCGGGGAAACTTGTCCCCCAATATGCACCTTCTAAACATAAATAACGTGAAGATTGTGGTAAATATAAATCTTGACAACTTGGACAATATAATCTAATTGTATGTTTACCAATTGTATCATTTAACCCACATGGTAATAATTGCATACCACTACAATAATAACGGGGACAAGTACCAAATTGTTTATGATCAAATTTTTCTGCCATAGCTTGTAAACCTTGTTTAGTCAATATATAACGTGCATGAATTAACCCATATAATTGTTCTGCTGAATGTTCAATAATAGATCTATTAACGGCGGATTTATCATTAGCGTTGGTATTGTTTGTATTATCATTAGTATTATCATTAGTATTATTAGTGTTATTATTATTATTTGTAGTATCATCTTCATCTTCATCATCACTCATTGGCTCTAAATCTAAGATTAAATCTAACGCCTTACGATAATGTGGTACCTCTTGTGATAATGAAGTCATATTAAAATCATCTTCAATAAAATCTGTTGGAACTTGACAAAAATATTCATGACCAAATCTGGAACAGAAAGATGGAATCCATTCATCGAAATTGCCACTATCCTCGTCACTACTCTCTTGTGGTTGATAATAAGACATATTATAATTCTAATTCCCTTTAATATATATTATTTAATTGTCAATTGTATAATTTTTTGTGTGAAATTATTTTAAAAAATAATTTCAAATTTTTCTTCATCGGAAATTGAAAAAATGTGAAAAGTAAAATTGCTTTCTACAAATAACAAACAAACAAACAAACAAATAAACGAATAAACAAATTAGTTTTAACAGTAGAAATGTGGGTTATCGTTGTAGTGCTTATCTTTACAATGATAAATTGGTTATTGAATCATAATTTATTAGATTTCCAATTAATTATAAATAAATTTAATCCACTTTTACCACAATTTAAGAAAAATTTACAAGAACAAAAAAATTTAATTGAATTAAATAATTCTATATCAGCACAAGATCAATATGCAAAATGGACTAAAAATACACGTAAATTAGATAAATTAAAGAAGGAAAATGAAATTTTGAAAAATCAAATTAAACAATTTAATGATAATTATAATAAATTTATTAAATTAGGTAAAACAATTTTAATTACTGTACCATTCTTTATCTTTAAAATTTGGAAAGGTAAACATATTGTTTATTATTTACCAAATAATAATATGTGGCCAATTTTAATTAATGGTATTTGGAAACAAGGTTTCTTATATTTACCATTATTACCATTAAATTATTTGAAAAATGGTTCATTTAATTTAATTAATAATTTAAATATTGGTGTTTCTTTAGGTATTTACTGTTGGGCATTAAATAATGTCATTTATAATATTGAATTTATTGTCAAGAAGCTTTTTTTAGAACCAGTTGTTCTTAAACCAAAGACAAAAACAATTTAATTGTACGACGGGCCTACTCACATAACTTCCTATACAATATAATTATATCATTAATTAACTTTTAGGTAATTAAATCCTTTTTTTTTTTATCGTGTAATCTTTTAATAATATATAATTATTATATTTAAAAAAATAATATAATATTGTGTAACATATACTTAATGTTGTTGTATATATGCCCATACAGAAACATATGATACTTAAAAATAAATTAGTCTAGTTTTGATAAGAGTATCTAATCGATACGTAATTCTAATTCTGGTTTCTTAAAAGAATGTCTCTTTCTACCAGTATTTGATTTGTTATTTTCAAATTTAGTAGCCTTTAAAAGTGATCTACCTTCATTATCTTTTGATTTTAATTTATAAATTCTAACCATAAAATTTTCACTTGTAAAAGCTTCTTCAAAATAACTTAATGGTTCTACATCATTAACACTAACAGTTTGACCACGAACACGATCTTGACCAAATCCTGTACCAAATAATTCTGGGAATTCATTAAATGATAATTTATACATTAATGATTTTTTCATTGTATCTGATGCAGTTGAATCAATTTTATATTCACCTTTATCATTAAAGAATGATCTTTCACTAATTTCATCTGGCCATATACCTTCACTAATTCTAATCATCCATAAGAATTTATTTAAATCATCACCACCAAATCCAATAAGACCACCAAACATGACTAAAACATAATCAACATCTAATTCATTTAAAATTTCATATGCACGATCTTCTGATGATGCCATTGCCTTACCTACAATAGCAATATGTGTATTATTCCAAGTATTATTATCAACTAAAGTAGTACGATCAGCCATACCACCAATTTGATAACCATAATCCCACCAAGCGGCAACTTTAGCATCTTCTTTAGTATTCATACGTAACCAATAATAAGCTTCTCTATAATCATCAATTAATGATGGTCTACCATCAGGTGTTTGTGATGGTAAAACAACAGATGGTGATGAATAAGCAGTTTCAGTAACCCAAGTACAATGATAAACAAACATAAATAAATAAAATATAAATGTTGCTGAAACAATTAATCTTGTTAATAAATTAACAATTGATCTCTTTGGTTTATCATTTTCAATATCAATAATGACTTGTTTAAAATTAAGATAAATATCAAATAATTTAGATAAAGCCACAGCACTAGCAATACAAATTACTGGAGTTAAAGTTAACATTAATCTAACCATAACACCAGCGAAATATGAACAAAGTACAGAATAAGCAATAATAAAAATATGTTCATCTTTAAGATCCATAAAACATAAAAATACACCAGCTGGGAATAACCAAATTAAGAAATGATTATCGAAAAAGAAAGCTGGCCAAGCCATTGGTTGATGTTCCGAAACAGAAGCAATAATTGGTATATGAATTTTAGCATAATTTGTATCCCATAATGAATAAAATCTACCAGTCCATGGTGCAATTAAACCAAAATAAGTTAAAGCAGTTAAACCAAAGATACCAATAATTGATAATAAAATTAATGATAAAATCATAATAATTTTAAATTTTTTTGGTTGTAAATTCATTTTTGATTTAATAAAATTACCTAATGCACAAATTTGTAAAAGACCAAAAATACCTAATGCACTCATATGATCATTTGATTTAATTGGTAAAAATCCAACAAATGGTATTTGCATTGATGCAATTGTACCAATAATAAACCAAGTATTATAAGCCACATAAATTTTAGAAGTGTAACGACCCATTAAAATTAAACAAAAAACATGGAATGGAATTAAATTTGTAATAAAAACGTAACCACCCCAAGCTGAAACCATATAAAAATAACAAAGACCAGCATAAACACCATACATTATAGAACCTAATTTAATTGATTTAATCCAAAACATAAAAGTTAACATTAATAAAGTAATTGCAATAGCTTCATTATCATAAGAACCAGCTACAGATCTAGAGATATAACCAGGTACGATTGCAATAAAAGAAGCAGCTAATAAACCAGCTTTTTCATCTTTAATATCACAAGTTAATTTATAAGTAGCATAAGCAGTTAAAGTAGAAAAAACTGGAGCGAAAAGTACACAAACATTTCTAATATCGATTGGTAAACCAATTGCCTTTAAACAATGCCAAATTAAAGCACTTGTTGTCATTAAACCAGGATATAAAGTACCACCTGTGACTCTACCTAATGGATACCAAGTTCTTGAATCGAACCAATTTAAAAAATTATAAAAATTTGTTTCAGTTAATAATTTTGTTGCTCTAAAATTAAACCAAGGATCAAATTCATGAATAATTGATTCAAAACGAATAACAGCAAAAAGACGTGATGAAATTGATGCAAATGCAATGGCAATAAAAATAATAATTTTTAAGAATGATAAAGAATTATTCAATAATTTATCATCATTTTGATTAATATCAATATTATCAATTTCTATTGTATTATTTTTAATATCATTATCAATATTATTATTGATAATTTTGTTATCAACAGTCATTGTATATGAACAAAATAATTTATTTATATAAAATAAGTTAATATATGAATTAAATGCTGTACAATATTTTATTAAATTAAACAATTAAAATAAAATGAAATCCACGTGACACGTGACACGTGCGGGTAACACACACGGAATGCCTTTTCCATTCCGTTTCCGTTTCCGTTTCCGTTTCCGTGGAATTTCAAAATTTCATTTTTTTAAAATTTTTGTATTTGATTTTTAGTGCAATTTTTACCGTTACCGTTATTGTTATTGTTATTATTATTGTGTTATACGGTACACGGTTTGCAATTAACACAGACAAGAAACACTTGTTTACTAGATATAATGTATTATATAATACGCGATATATATTTATATATTTATATGTTTTTATGTGTATGTGCAACCGTTAAGATACATGTATTCTTCACTAGAAACATCCAAACATCCACTAACACTAGACATAATCATCCTTATTCAACTTGTTCTAATTAATTGTATTCGAGTCCCTTATAAAAGAAATAATTCCGTCTTTTCTTTTTTAATTTCCGTTTACATACAAAAAATTTAGAAAATTAATTTTGATAACAATTAATCATTTAATCATCAATTCATATTTTATAAATATCACTCATACTAATAACTGATGACGGATACAATTAAATTCGAAAAAGTAAAATTGATACCACAAAGAAGATCAAGTGCTCAAAGTGTTTTGAGTTCTTTATCTTTACGTTCAAATAATAATAATAATAATATTAATACCAACAATAATAATAATAGCATGCACACATCTAATAGCATTAATAATATCAATTCAATGAATTCAAATATAGGTATGAAATTACCATTTGGTAATAATCAAATAAATAATACACTTAGCAATAATAATAGTACAACAACAACTAATAATAATAATGATAATATTATTAATAATAACAGCATAATTAATAATTCAATAAAGGAACAACCTGATTTAGAAGATAATGTAATCAATAGTAGTAATAATAATAATAAAACAACTAACAAATTACAGCAAGTGGAAGATGATGGTGATATAAACGTTAATATTGAAGACTCTACTAATTTAACACAACAAGCATTAAGAAAATTATCTTTTTTAAAAATAAGTGGTAGTGATAATATTATTAATACTCCTATTTCAAATAATAATAATAACTCTATTGACAATAATAATTCAAATAATAAACATGAAATTAAACAAGTCCTTTCTTTTTTAAATACTGATAACATTAATAATAATACTAATATTAATACTAATGTTAATAATAACACTAACACCAACACTAACACTAAAATCACTAATAAGAATAATAATTTAAATCCTAAAAATAATATTCTAATTAACAAAAAAATTAATAATAATAACAATTTTGATTCTTATTCAAGAAATGGTCCAGCAGAATTGAGAAAACCAGAATTGAGAAATTTTGATAGTAATAATAGTATTAATAATATTATCAATAACAATAATAATAACAATAATAACAATAATAAGACAATTAATATTACAAGTCATAGATTACATGATTCCACTAAAAGATCTTTATTAAGAACAAATTCATCTGTTTTACTACATGGTAATAATACTAATAACATTAACAATAATTTCATTAATAATAATCTCATTAATAATAATAATACTAATAATAATCATATCATTAGTCACAGCGAAAATGAAATTAATTATAATTATCTTAATAATAATAATAATAATAACAATACCAATAATAATAGTAATAATAGATTATTAAAAACACCAACACAATTTATTAAACAAATTAATAATCCTAAAAAACCACTTTATGTTCCAGCAGTTTTACGTAATGTTTCAGAGACAAATATAACAAATGATGATTTACAAGAACATTCAAATTATAATGATTTAAATTATTTAATTCAAATGAGTAAAAAAAGTAATACAACATCAAGTATTCATTCAAAATCAAGTTCATTTTTCCAAAATTGGTTTAATAATGATAATAAAAATAAAAATTTAAATAAATTACCAATAAATAAATCACATTGGATTTCAGATGAATTAAGATTAAATTGTAAAAAATGTAATATTGAATTTTCATTTTGGGAAAGGAAACATCATTGTCGTCATTGTGGTGATATTTTTTGTTCAAAACATTTAACTAAATTAATTTATTTAGATGCAAATGCTAAATTTATATTTAAAAAATCATTTAATGATGAATATTTAGTTAAAATTTGTGATGATTGTTATTTAGAATTTGATAAATTGAAAAAATTACAAAAGAGAAATATTAGTAATAGTAATGAAATGCTATTATTAGCTACACAAAATAATCAAAATAATAATCAAAATAATAATAATAATAATAACATTAATAATATGAATTCACAAGCTGGTCAATCACAAATAAATATTAATATTAATAATAATAATAATAACAATAATAATAACAATAATAATAATAATCGTAAGGAAAGTATAGCGGGATCTGTACCAGTAGATTGGAATTGGAGTAGTTTTTAAGACAAATATACTTAATATATAATTTTTTTCAAGTTGAAAAAAGAAATTCACGTAATTAATTTTAAAATTATATATATATTTTTTCTTTATTATTATAAAATCTTTAAATTTATAATTTATAACAATAAAAACTGTAATTTAATTAAATTGAAATAAAAAAAGAAAAAAAAATTGGAAAAAGAAAAGAACGTCCCTTTTTTGAAGTTAAGTCAATCTCCATTTCCTTAAAATTGTGGTTTGTTTACCGTGACATATTTTCCTCTAATAAACTAACCATTTGACCAAAATTCAATTTGACTATTCATTTTTTTTTTCAAGAAGATCCAAACATAATCAAATCAAAGATTTCCAAAAATAATAAAAAAAATCTTTTTTTTAAAATGTCCAACTGATCGATTTAAATAGTTTTTAAGACCAAAATAGGACGATTAACAAATATATTTTTTGTCTGTCTTGCACTATTTTTGAAAAATTAAAAAAATTAAAAAATATCAAAAATATTACATTTTATTACTATTTAAAATTATTTTCTAGGTTAACTAATCCTTTATTTCAATAATTATCTTTATTTTAATGTCAAATTCCTATTGTATTAGTTAAATGTTAGTTGTGAGGTAATTAATTTATTTTAAACCAACATTTCGGTTATATTTAGGTATATGACAATAAGAAGATGGAATTTTCTACAAAAGACTAGACACATCAACACATTTCACTGATTTAACTATCTACACCTTTGAATGATTAAACTAAGGCTTTTTTTTCAAATTTAATTTTAAATTTAATTTTCTGAGATGGGCAATCGCTACATTATATGATTTGAAAACACCCCTTTTTTGCAAATTTCTTATTTTCCACAATACAACAGTAATTTCAATATACAATGTATTGTTTGTGGGGAAAAGCAGTACTCCCATAATATAGAATATTTAAATTCTGAGAAAATATTGTTTCAATCACGCGAAAATTAAAAGTTGACAAGCTCATTTCCAATAAATAAATAACCAATGGGAAATATAAAAACATATTGTGGATCTGTAATTGACATAAAACTTGAGGAGTAATAAATTATTGGAATCGACTTGTTCCGAATAATATATTAATCTTAAGAACACCTAAAAAAATCCCGGCTTATTACATATTCTGAATTAATCTGATACTTACAGTAATCGATTTACGATATTTTCATGTACTAAAATCACACTGTTCACCTTTAAATATTTTACATGATCCTTTTATCATAAATAGCAAATTCCTCAATGAGATAATTTTGATTTAGAAAGAAAAAATAAATAATAAAATAAATAATAATATAAAATATACATATATATATAATATCCATTAATTAAATTAAATGTTCTTTTAAATATTAATATTAATATAACATATAGTACAAATATGCGACCCATCTAAATAATATAGTTTAATTAAAACATAATATACCCACTCTATGGGGTTATTGCTAGGTTAGGTTTAATTTAGTCATTATTTAAACGGCATTAAACAAATCATTTAGTATTAATTTGACAACCAAAAAGATCCCAACATTCCAATTCATTTGTTGTAATCAAAATGGTTTAAAACATATTGTTTTAAAACATGTGATTACATTGGTGTTATTGGTCACGATCGGGTTCGAAACCTGGACATTCTGACATCTCATGGAACATCATGGAACATCATGGAACATCATGGAATCCGATCATTTGAGACACGTCATCAATGTCTGTTAACTACAGATCATATGATGCTTCGAAAAGTGTGACATACTATGTATCCAAAAGTGTGACTCATTATATAGCTAAATTTAAGATAATATTTTTAGGGTTTCACTAAAAATATATATCTCAAAACATATATAAAGGGATGAACTTTTCATCGTTTTGATTTAAAGGTTTCTCTCTTTCTTATATATTTCATATATAAAGAATCATCAATAAAATCAATAAAAGTATTATTTTAACATCAAATAAATTATCATTTAACATAACAGGTTCACATCCTTACCACATAGAATCATTAAAGCTACCATAATCGTACTAGTAACCAATGCTAGTCTACAACATCATTCATTAAAGGCAATTTGGCCGAGTGGTTAAGGCGTAAGATTAGAAATCTTTTGGGCTCTGCCCGCGCAGGTTCGAATCCTGCAGTTGTCGTTACTTTTTATTTTTATTGATTCTGATAAAACTATAAGGTCTTGGATGTTTTTTTTTTTGAGAAATGATGTCCAAATAGGATTCACTAGAAGCATTATAGACATAGGTATTGTTACCTTTAGTATCCATATAGTCCTTCATATGAAATATCTAATATTGAACTATAATATAGTATACACTTTAATACTAAACTTATTCGTTAACTATGTAAAGTATATAAACGATAAATGAAAATAAAATTTTCATTTTTATATAAATAAGATATCGCTATGTACAACAGTGATTACCATATTATATTACAATATAAAATATGATTACGATATCGTATTACCAATACGATAAGAATATCTTGATTAAGAATTACTACAAGTGTTAATTTATCATAACATTCTGACATATCATGATACATGTAATGATTAAATTTATGTTATAAAGAATATTGATGTCTCACATTGACATTAATATGAATATTCGTAAGACGAAGTTCGGTGTCACCCGGACATGATCAAAAGTATTAGAAAAACTTGAAAATGTCATTAAATGTAATTAAATATATACTTTATATAAGTGATCTTC